>OX377610.1:81562186-81737130 GCA_947397855.1 Thelaira solivaga
TTATACCCAATAAAATTTAATCGTGCACAATCAACTAAAAATTGCGATTTTTGCAGTTCTCTGATTTATATGTTTTCATTTGTCATTGCTTAATTATTTGATATTTATTTGTGTTTATTTTTTCGTAATCATTTCAAAATGTTTTAGAAAATTTCACTATATACTGCAATTGATTTATATTATAAAATTTTTCAGAAATATACAATAAATTGGCCGAAAGATGTATAAAAATTAATTTATTTCAATATTTTAAATTAATTTTTTTTTATGTAATTCACTTCATTTTAATTTTTTTTTATTATTAATTTATGTTATGAATTTTATATGTTTTACTAAATTGCTCCCCATAGTTAAGTTTTCAGCAATATATAATTAAATAATGAAATTATTAAATTCAAATTCAATTAAAAATAAAAAATCAATTTTTTTCTTAGAATTTTAACATGCAAATATAAAATATACATATAAATGTGTAATGAATTATTAAATAAAAATAAAACAGAATAAAAATATTTCTTGTTCCTAATGTACTCAATTACAAAGCACCTTCGGATTAATCCTTTTAGTGCCTTTCTTATTACTTTTGAACGCATAAGTAATGTATTTAGATGATACGTTCACCATGTGGTAGAGTAGGAAATGAGCTGCGTTTCGTTTTAATATTTTTTTTTAAACCAATCAGGCGTTTGAAAAATTAAAATCGTTTGAGCGATTAAAAAAAAGGAGAAAACGATAGCTCTTTTGCCAACGTATCACCTGCTCAAAGTTTAATTTAAAATGATCAATCGGTTCAAAAGTTAGAACAAAAATATAGACAAAAGCATGTTGCAAGTTGCGATTGATTAACTATTTCGTTTTTTTTTTCCTATAACTTTTGAATGTAATTTTTTTTAGTTGTTGTAATGTCAAAAAAATTATAGCCGCTTTTCTAATTAAAAGGCTTTTTAATAACTGTGGATATGGCCATTTGCAACATAGGTGGCATGTGCAAGATTTTCCACTATGACACATTGTGAAAACTTGATTCGAAAATGTTTATTCGTTCAAAAGTCTTACAAAATACCAAAATATGTACAACCGTATGGTGCAAGTTCTGATTAAGTTACCTTTTAGTTCTTTCTCTATAACTTTTAAACGAATGAAAATTTTTTCATGTGGCAAAGAGGGAAATAGGCTACTTTTAGTTTGAAAATTTTTTTTAAATCGCTTAAACGCTTAAGAATTTAAAGAGTTTTTCTAATCAAAACGCTTTTTAATTAAAGTGGGTATGGTAAAATGTGTTCTATGTGGCACTTCACTCTATTACATAGTGAAAGTTTCATTAAAAAATATTGATTCATCCCAAAGATATTTTGAAAACACAAAATTGTATGCAAAAACCACCTGGTGGAGCATTGTCCAAGAATTACATTAAAGAAACTTGAACGAAAAAAGTAAAATACCAGGCCAACAGAACCAGCCGTAGGTGGGAAAGAATTTTTGTTCTTTCATTACAACTTTTGAACGGATAAATATTTTCGCATGAGACTTTTACCATGTTGCAGAGTAAGAAATCTGCTACGTGTCACATACCACACCCCAAGTTATATAAAAAAGAGTTAATTCAAAAAATATTTATAACTTTTTCAGCGCTTGAGCGATTTAAAAAAAAAATCAAACGAAATTCAGCCCATTTCCTACCGAAAATATATGTCGGTTCAAAGGTATAGGGAAAGACCTAGAAGATGGATTAATCAGAACTTGCAATATGCATCTTTTGGGTTTTTTACGACAACTTCTGAACGGATAAACACGTTCGAGTGAAATTTTCACCATGTGGCAGAGTTAAAAAGTTATGATCGTTGTTGAATTAAAAGGTTTTTATTTTAAGTGGATGTTTGCAAAAATATTCTTCCACTCAAAAGTTGTAATAAAAATGCATTCCCACAAATCCACTTACGACTGGTTCTTTTGGCTTGGCATTTTACTTTTTCGTTCAAGTTTCTTTAATATAATTCTTGTACAATACACCAAGTTGTTTTTGGAAAAAAGTTCCCTAAATCAAACAACTTTTTTCTATGTTAAAAAAGAGACAATTTTTTTATGATAAGACGAAATGGAAAAGTGAAAAAACTCCCGCGGAATTTTTATTTATAATTGGGTTGTTTATTTTTTTGTTTAACTTTTGAACGTATAAATATTTTCGATTAAAACTTTCACCATGTGGCAGAGTGGAAATTACAGAAACAACCACTTCAAAAGAAACAAATGGCTTCAGATTTATTTATACACTAGATGTTTTTGCCCGGTCTCAGACGGCCCGGTAGCTTATTACGTGAGTCTGCATCATTAGAGAGCCTATGTACCAATTTTTAAAGAAATTCGTTTACAAATAGAATTTTAATTGTTCAAAAATCCATCTTGCTTTATAAAACAGTAACTCATGTTTTCCTAGCATTATTAACCAGTGGTAAATAAAATATTTCAAAGCATACTTTCAGGCTTAAATCAAATACGACCACACATCTTTTTGAACAGTGGTAAGTGAAAATCGTTGGAATATGGACGTAGACGGTTCAAAAGGTTATGTCAACCTTACTTGTACCGAATTTCAGACAAATCCATTGCAAAATAAAAATTTATATAACGAAAAAACAAATAGAAAATTAATTTTATTTATATACATACGATATACCAAATATCCTTCAGCCGATTACACGTTATATTAATCTTGTTTTCTTTTACCGACCAAGATCAAAAATCAGCGTCACAAATGCTTACTCTCGTATAGAAATAAAAGAATATTTTTTTCGTCATTTTATTTATGTACAGGTCGCAAAAGATGAAAATATGTAGCTATTATTGGAAATACCTTGCCAAATAGATGACCACACTGTATGTGAAAAAAATTTAAAAAATTTTATAATTTAGAAGCTACATTAAACTATCTCAATAACACTTTTTCTAAAAGACATACAAATTTACTAAGTCATACAGAGACATTTGCAAACTAAACAAAAAAATGTGAAGAAGTTGAAAATCTGTAACCGGATACGTATACCACTTGTGGCTGGATTTTATATGTGCTTATCGAAAGATGACAATTTGTTTTCGTATGTTTTTCTATTTGATTTTGTATTTTAGTATATTTCACTTTGCCAATATTGATTTTTAACATTTAAAATATTAAGATTAAGATGCAACAAGTTGTTTACTCTAGAAAGCACATGACAATTGAACATTCCAAATTGGCAACAAATGTATGTTAATTAGATTTGGAAAAGCAGAAATGTGGCCAATGTAAAAAGTGAAGCCAAACAAAACACACAAATAGAAATGGTAGTAAACAACTAAAATTTGGTCACAAATCATTATTAATACAAATACTATTGGATTATACAAAAAAAAAAAAAAAATAAGTTTTACGATTATCAAAATATATAGAAATATGGAAGATTATGACGAACAAGGTATTATGTAAATATAATTTATAAAAATAACAAGAGTTTTCATTATAAACGTTTTTATTAAAAAGGAAATGTATCAAACGTGGCTCGAAAAGATGTATCGCCTTCCAAATCAGGGTGTAAGGTGGGAGGGTGGCGTTATGAAGATTCAACGCGCTATATAGGAGAGTGGAATCAAAGAGGACAGAAACACGGTGTGGGTCATTTAGTTTTCGCCGATGGTACACGTTATGATGGACAATTTTTTGAGGGTATGAGTCATGGGTTGGGTTGCTTGTGGTTTGCTGATGGAGCAAAGTAAGAAAATAAATTGTATACATATAAGAAAAATAATAAATTTCGTTTTTTTAAATAGATACGAAGGAGAATTTATGAATGGTTGGTTTCATGGCCATGGCATATTTTGGCGAGCTGATGGTATGAAATTTGAAGGTGAATTCCGTGGAGGCAAAATATGGGGCCATGGTTTGGTAACATTTCAAGATTTTTCACATGGGTTTCCCCGTAACGAAGGCTATTTTCAAGATTGTCGTCTGCTACGTAAACGTCGCTGTCCTGAAATAGTACAAAAAGCCCAAAAATGTGCTCTAATGGCTAGAACTCAATGTGAGCATCCATATTAAATAAATTACTATTAACTTTTTTGCTAACCGTAATTTTCGCAATCATAAAAATGATTTTGTTTTTGATTGTGCTTTTATAAATTATAAAAATATTTTAACTACGGATTTTTGAGTTGAATATTTTACATGTACATATGGACATAAAATCATGAAACTTAAAAGAGTTAAACAAATGAAAAATAGAAACTATAAAATAGTGGTCAAGGTCTACTTTAAATACATTTTAATTATGTTGAGTTCGGTGCACCCACCAAATACCAAGAATTTCGTGCTTGAACAGCAGCATTGCGCACTAAACGTTTGGGGTCGTCCAATGCCGTAGCCAGTTCCAATACAACATCCATTTTGTAAGGCAATAAAATAAAGGTAGGATATTTGGTAATGTCATATAACAAATTTAATGCTAAAATTCGTACTTGCTGAAAAAGAAATTTAAAAGCGTAAGCACAAAGCACATACATATATGTACACACATAATAAATACTAACCATAGCATTGTTAAATTTCGATAACCTTAAACAAGCTGGTATTAAATGATTTAAATGACCCCGGAAATAATCATCCTGATGTTTAATGAAATTCTCACATATTTTCAAAGATATGCTGAGAGTATGGATATTTGTTGATTCTAAGCATTTAAAAATTGTAGGGCCAATCTGTAAATATTTATATTTATTTTTTGTGAACGTTATTTTACTTTTTTTTTATTGATTTGTATACTTTTTCCAAGTTCATTTTTAATACCAAATGAGGTGTAGTTTTCAAAACATATATAAAGGCCGTTAAATGCTGCTCACAATAGGTTTCCAGTTTATGGCCTAATTTGGCTAGTATAATATGAAAGAATTTTTGTTTGTATAAATATTTTGTAACAGGTAAATGCAACTGCGGATATTCTGCTGAGATAATATCAAATCCTAAACAGGCTGCTGTAGATAATGATGGATGATCCAGAAGTTCTGCCAACTGCATGAAAAATTAAAAAAAAATTTATTGAATTAAATAAATATACGATATTTCACCTAAAACTGTTGGATTCTTTAATTCTAAGATTGACATAATTGTAATTAAGATATAAACATTATTGGCCTTATAGGCTTAACTTGTATTGCTGAGTACCGACAAATTCTCAAAATTCATTAATCACTATTTTTTAAATTAATAACAGCATTAACTAGGTAGACTGTCGCTATAACTGACAGGAATATTCGAATTTATACCGACAGTCGGACAGCAATTAGATCCGAGAATGCCAGACATCTTTAAATAAGATGACGGACCATTCGGTGGGACCATAGCAGGGAACTGTAGGTCAAGAACCTAGTTGAGAAATGTGGTGGCTGTAGTAACAAGCCACTGCAATTTTGGCTACCTTGCTAGGAGAATGGGTTTACCAGCAAACGGTTACTGTAGAAATTGTGAAGACAAGGAGGAGGAGGAGCCAGTAAAACATCTCTGCCGTGAAGGCAGGGCGCTATCTGCAGGGTCTCACTGCGCTGCCGACTATAAGGGTCGACATGCTATGTGGCTTCGTTAGGAGTAATTATTGGTTTAAGTGACGGACTCATCGTCTTGACCCCCAGAACGCTCTTTCTGTTCCTAAAAAATTGTACCGCGATATAACTATTATAAACCAATAAAAAAAATTTATAAGTTTAATATAAATCTATGTATTCTAATTTGAACTGTTATAAGAGACTTTTTTTTGGAAAATGAGTCAGCATTAATTCTAGTTAGATAGCGTCCTTACTTTACTGAAATCACCGCTAACTCATTATTTTTTCTAAATGGACTCATACTACTTTCATATACAACAGTTCATTTAATAAATAGGAATATAAATAAAAATATAAGTTATAAAATTCGTCATGGTAATTAAATATTTTCGTCTTACCGCTTCAACAATTTCCCCAGCATCATCCAAACCACGCATTATTAAGCCTTTGGCTACCCACGATAATGCTTCCACTGCTTTTTTATTTTCCTTTTTAATATCATCTTTTAAAGTTGTTATTATACGTTTGATAATGTTGCGATTGCTGCTATTATAATCAATTTTATTAACCAAACTGCTCAACAGATGATGAGATACTTCGCGGACATGTTCATCTTGGGACATTATTGATATCTGTGTTAGGTCATTCATCAGGCATTCAAAATGATCATTTAAACTAATTTCTTTATGCAGAAAACCTAATAAGCCTTTAGCAATATATAAATCGGATACAATTTGTAAATTTAAGTCATTTAAGTATTCCGTTGCCACCATGAATTGCTCAGATATTTCCAAATTTTGAATTATTAAACTTAGACTTACTGATATTTCAGATAATGTCAAATTATCCAGATTTTTATTAGATTTTGCTAAATTCACAAGTTTACTTATTAGTTCACAGTTATGCTGCAAATCTTGAATAAAACGTTTATCCTCGTTCAGTAGCAATTTATTAAGTGCTTTTAAACCCAATAGCCGTACGTCGTTTGTAATGGTCTCTTCATTACCAAACGTTTGTTGGTATAATAAATTCATAATTCGTTCAGTGAAAGCTATTTGTTGTACCAATGGCAAAAAATTTAAAAGGATTTTCTGTTTCACGAAATTTGTAAACTGTGCAAAGTTTTTAATACACTCATCAATACAATTCGTTTGTAATTCAACAGGATGTAAAGCACCCAAGCGCTCTAATAGTATTTGAATTTGTTCTAAATCTATATATTCATGCGTTAGTAATTCTACTAGTACTTTATACAAAAGAGCACGATTAGCTTCATTGATTATAGGTGCTGATTCCATCAAAACACTCAATGATGTCTTAAGTAACTCTTGATTTACAGCAACATTTTTCTCGAATGATCTCAACTGTTGTAAAATAATAACATGTAATTGTGTACAAACATCCGAGTTGAGAGATTTAAAAGTGTTTTCCCCTTTAGCGGATACCACACAAAATATTTGAGAAATTATATTATAGATTCGTATAAGCTGCTCGTCAGCGAGAGATGTAGGAATTTCATTCAACTTTAATAAAAATGTACTAAGAATTTTCTCGCTAGCAAACAATGGATCGCCAGCCACACAAACCAATGCAATCATAGCAGCCGGATTAAATAAACGATGATTAACATCACTTAAATGTGTTAATATTGTGCCCAAAATTATTGTTTGGTAATTATGACTAATGGTTGTTTTGGATGAAGCAGTAGCTTGCTCTAGAATACAACGCAACGCTCGAAGAGCTAAAGCAAACACATCTTTATTATCGGAGCCAGGGAACACTTCAGCTTTGAGTGCTATCCAAATTTGTTGGAATTGATTTTCTATACTCTCAGGGGAAAAACTTAGTGCAGCTTGATACTTAAATACAAAATAAAAATTTTTTTTAAATTATTCTTATTATATTATTTACAAATATTACTTACCAGTAATTCCAACGAATCACATTTCGCTACAACCAATTCACTTTCTAACTTTTCTAAAGCTAGTGCTACACACCAATCCACAAATTCTGGAGAAGCTACTAAACACTTAGTTAGTTTTTTAGACAAATTGTTTCTGGTGATGGTGTCGGGATCATTTTTAGACGGGTTAAAATCAATAGGAAAATAACATGCAAATATTTCAAACATTTCCTCGCTCAAATGTAATAGAGGGTAAGTAGCTATAAACTCCGGCATAAAATCATAAATAAAATCCAAGTTACGCGGATCACGTTCGCCATCAATTGAGTTTATAATGCCATAAATAAAGTCCCCGGACATAGCTTTTAAATCTAGTTACAAGGATATTAATTGGTCTTATTATCCTACTTATTACAGAAACATTACCTTGTACATATTTTTGTGATATATATCTGAAGATAGTAAATAGTCTATAACGATCACTACGAAGTTGTGATTGACAAGTTGAATTAAGAAAAAAACTTTGTAATAATAATACAATACATTTTCCAGGAAACATTTTCATATGAACCAAGGCGTCAATACCCTCAATTATAGCGGGTATTACATTATGGTGGTCTTTCAAACGGGCAGCATAGAAATTGGCTAATACTTCACACTGTGCAGCGTTTAGTTCATCCTTCGGTAAATTCGTTAGTACACGCGAGAAAAGTAATGTTCCTTGAACTCTATGGTCTACATTACTTGAGGTCAAAGCAAAGTTAAGTTGTTCGCATAAATTTACGACAGAATAGGATTTATTTTTTATATCTGTTAAAAAAATAATTACTGCTGTATAGAAAAATTTATTTATTTTAATAAAATTCTATCGCACCTTTTGCAATTTGGTCGGCAGCACTTTTTAAGGAATTATCGCTTTTGATTGCTTCTTCTAGTGAAGATTGCGTTAAAGGAATCATTGTTTAATTATTGTCTTTACTTTGTTTAGTTACTTTATAACCAAAAATTAATTAATTAATATTGTACTATATGTTATTCACTTTATTTATGTGTACTTGATTGTATTAAAGTCTGAAGAAGAACAAAAGAACAAGTCTCCAAATGACAATGGACGTGAATAAAGGACACAGTAATATTATTAAGTGGTGCCAGATTTTTATTTGAATAATATTTTACATAGGGAGAAAAAAAGAAATTATATTTTCGCTTACAAATTTTTAATGACAGTAATATTTGTCAATAAGGAAATTTTTGAAGTATCATTTTTAAATGACGTATATTTTTATGTATGGCGATCTCCTTATAATTATAAGTAAATTATTAAATTTTTATTGTAATTCTTTTTGTGGGGAATTTTACAGAAATATTTTGTTATGGCAGCACTACCAGAGATAAACAACTTTTGACATTTAATTTTGAAAATATACATAGAAAGAAGAAGAACAGCACGTGTGCTAACATTTTTTATTTATTTTCAAATAAATTTGTAAAACTATTTGGGATGTCTTTACTAAGGATCAGGTACATATTTATAAAATAATCAATTTATTAAAATCTATTAATTCATTTTTTAGAAAGCCAAAAACACGCAAAGGAAAGAAGGTTTTGCTATCCAGAGAACCACAGCTGTTGGAAGGTCCACGTTCGATGCTGTTTTTAGATGGTCGTAAATGCGGAGGTGACGTGAAATCATGTATGAGAGATTTACAACAACTGAAGAAACCTTTGGTTAAGGTATTAAACAGAAACAACGATATCACACCTTTCGATGATCCTTCCTCGTTAGAATTGTAATAGAAAAATATTTTATATCTTAAAATTTATAACTAATATTTTATACTTTACAGCTTGACCCAAAAAAATGACTGTGCTATGTTTGCTTTTGGCTCTACTTCGAAAAAGAGACCAAATAATTTGATACTAGGTCGAATTTTTGAAAATGAAATTCTTGATATGGTAGAATTGGGTATAAAGCGATACCAAGCCATGTCTGAGTTTAAAAATGAAAAAATTGGTACTTGCGTAAAACCGTGTCTAGTTTTTAATGGACCAAAATGGTCTCAGACTGAGGAATTGCGACGCTTACGAAATTTACTTATTGATACCTTTCAGAAAGACAAAGTTGATGCTATACGTTTGCAGGGTATAGAACATGTCTTGAGTTTTACATGTACCGAAGACATGAATATATATATGAGATCTTACAAAATACTATTGAAGAAATCTGGACAAAAAACACCCCGTATTGAATTAGCAGAAATCGGCCCATCTGCTAATTTCTCAATAAGACGTACTAAGATAGCTTCGGAAGATTTGTACAAACAAGCACGAAAACAACCCAAAGAACTCAAAATTAGCAAAAAGAAGAACATCTCACACGATAATCTGGGCAATACACACGGTCGTGTGCATTTGGGCAAACAGAGCTTGGGTAAGATACAAACAAGACGTGTAAAGGGTCTAAAGAAGTCAATAGAAGAAAAGAAGGCGAATCGACAAAAGAAGAAAGAAATGTTAAAAGCTGCAGCAAGAGAAATGCTAACAAATAATGAATAGATAAGTATTTTTAACTGTAATAAATTTTTTAAAACAAATTCCATGCTTTTTCTTTTTTGATTTTATTTAATATCGCAGTTCGATTTTTAAGTGTCAATCTGATCTAAATTTCTATTTATGACTTGAGTGGTAATGAAAATTAATAATAAATGTAATTATGTGCTATTAACTAGGAACTATAATAATAAGTATTATTTTGTAATGCTGATATTTGGATTTTTTTGGAGTTGTATTGCATGGGCTAGTAAGCAGTTCTTGTAAATATCTAAACGTGTGAATTATAATTGGTTTAGATTCCTGAATGAAAAAAGTAGAATTCAGATAAACTTAGTTAGAGAATTAATAAACTTTTTATTTTATTATCATTATACCTGTATACATAAGTATGTTTCTAATTATACAACTAGTTTAGTGTATTGCTTGTACAATATTACGTACACGCCGGGAACGGGATTCTACTAAAGCTTCTTCCAAGGAATGTATCATATAGGTCAAAGTATTCAAATCTGTTTGAACTAATAGATCCTTACGATTTCTCTTTTCATCTTCATGAATAGTCACATCCATATTATCTGTTTCTTCCAAAAAATCACGATTTTCATTTTTTGGTTCAGTATGTAAATATAATTTCATGGTAATAAATATCTGAGATTGCTTCATTACAGCTCGAGAAGCCAATCTTATTTCTAAACGCCATTCTATGTTCACCAGACGATATGCCCGTATGTTAGCAGTTTTTATAGAGCCCTCTATAAAATTTCGCTTGCTAGTCATGAACTGTGTCAAAATCTCAACCGTTTCCTCTTTAAAGTTTGCAAGAATTAAAGGCTGTTTTACTTCATTTGCTTCTGCTTCAGCTTTTGTTGCATCTATTAAAAGTGAAATCAATGCTTCAACAGCAGCTTGTACATCTTCTGATTTAAATTGATTATCATACTTTGCAGCTATTGCTTCGTATATTTCTTTCTGCTGTTCGGGTCCATTAGCTAAATAGTCGAATGCAATTTTACACAATGCTATTACATCTGCCGGTTCACATACCATCAAAGGCTTCAAATGGGATTTTTGTAAACCTTTAATTGCAAACGGCATTATTTGAACAATTTACCTATCATAGGTAACCTACATATGTAAATAAAGTAAATATGTATTATACTTTGTGCTAAATATATAAAGCCAATAATAGAATAAGAATAGTATTTATAGAGCTACCAGATTTTTTTATCAGTTTAAATTCCACATATACGATTGAAAATTACCAGAAAATTTATTTTCTTTATATGTTATATCACAATCACTTTTTTGGAAATCAGCAAAAGCATCTGAAAGGATTTATATCAGCTGGATTAAAAACTTTATAATTTCTATATGTGTACAGCATTATAGTATGTAAATGTTTATACTAAAATATAGTTTTTCATACAAAAAATACCGTTCAAAAACTTTTTTAAATGTATAGTCTGGCATCATAGAAACTTACAAAAAGAGGATTCCAGTGGAGACTGTTTTAAAAGTTAAGATAAATAAATATTGAAGGAAATCAAATAAACAAATTTCTAAAATATGGATCTCGATAGTCCGGATGTTGAAAAAGATTTTCCTGGATTATACGCTTCTGAAGGAGTTGAAGGTGGGAAGTCTAAAAAAAATAAAGATGATAGTGATTGTAAGTACCTACGCACAGAAATAGTACGTACCTATTTTACAGAAGAGCATATACATATGTGCTTAACATAAACTTTGTATTAAAATGCATATTTAATTTGATAAAAATTAGATAGTGAGGGTGATCACGATAAGGTCAGTAAAAAGGAATTACTAATCGGTCGACGCAAGGATAAAAAGGACAAGAGTAAAGATAGAGGCTACGCTGCCTTAGAAGGCGAAAGTTCACCCGAAGAAGAAATGGATGCTAAGTATGTATACTCGCAATTACCAACTAATGATTTTTTATAAACGTATGTATTTATGTAAATTTTTATCATTAGAAGTCCTTCAAAGTCGAAAAAATCAAAAGCTTTTAAATTTACGTCATCCAAATCAAAAGATAAACGAGAAAAGTCTCGGGACAAAGAAAAACTCGACAAAGAGCTTAAAGATGAAGAAAAAGTTAAGGAAAAAGACAAAACTGATAAGGATAAATACGGAGAAAAAGACAAAGAGAAGGATAAGGAAAAGGACTGTAAGAAGAAAGAAAAGAAGGAAAAAGATAAAAAGGATAAATCTAAAGATAAAGATAAGGATCGAAAGGAGAAGAAAGATAAGACAAAACAACAGCCTAGTATCGTTTCCGAAGAAGTTCTGGAATTGGGTTCACCTGTATTTGGCGTGTCTGTTAGCTTGGCCACAGAGCGTAGTCGATGTCATGACGGAATTGAATTACCACTAGTTATACGTGACTGTATAGACTATTTACAGGAACATGGTCTTAAGAGCGAACAAATTTATCGTGTTGAAGCAATGAAAACGAGGCTAGTGTACTTTAAACGTCTATATAACAACCGAGAGCGACAACCAGAAACAGATGTCTTAGATATACCAACAGCTTGCAGTTTATTAAAGCTATTTTTAAAGTAAGTAATTTATTTAATATTTATCTAGAAATATTTATAAATTTATAATGGTGTGGTTAGCGGCTAGGAAAACCTGTACATATTAACAATAACAAAAACCTATGTTCAATTATTTCCAATTTTGTTTACCTCATCTAAATGAGCCCAGTTCTTGTTCTTCTTATTTAGACGCCCTGTGTAATCTAACCCACCTCATCTAAATAAAATGAGTTTCAATTTTTAATTATAATTTAATTTTATTATTAATTTTCAAATATGTAAAAATATACGTTTAATGTAGCTATTTGCTATAACTTGATTTTACATAAAAATTATTACAGTTGGCACTTGAAAGAAAAATAATTAAAATTTTTTAAAGCAGTTAAGATAAGTTTGATTTGATGTTACGCAATATAAAATAAGATAGAGCATGATACTTCATTTAAATATGTTATAACAAATTGTGTTTTATAATAATCACCTAGGCAAAACTAATTCAAAAGAGCACAATTTACACCTTTTTTGTATGAGAATTTCTCTTTTTCCTAATCCCTCCGTTTGCAGCCGAATGTGAATAGTTTTGCAATTTCAACTTGAAAATAATATCTGTAATAATGAAATTTCATACATAAATCCATGTATATGTATGTACGTTGGTGCACAATAATAAAAATTATATAATAATAATAAATACATAAATATCTGTTTAATTCAGGGAATTACCAGAACCTATATTAACAACTGATTTAATGGCTAGATTTGAGGAAGTGGCATCACACCCTCAAGTTACTAAACAACAAGAAGAGCTCGAACAACTTTTAGAACAATTACCTAGTTGTAACAAAGTGTTATTGTCCTGGATACTTAGACATTTTGATTCCATCATACAAGAGGAGAAAAGTAATAAAATGAATGCACAATCGTTGGCCATGTTGTTAAGTCCTCCTCTACAAATGTCTCATCGTTTACTGGTTACGTTACTGTGTCATTGTTCAACACTTTTTGCTGACATTCAACTAATTAAGTAAGTAAAAATGTGCATGTATATTTTATTTAAAATTTTTTTTTTTTTAGTTAAACTCGTTAAGTTGATGATAAATAAGTTATGTAATTATGTTACAACATATTAAATATTTAACATATCACTATTAATGTACGATTATTTATGTGTAGGGCTTTAAATATATACAGATAATTTTTTTATCGTAACTTTTAATATTGGTATATTAATCACACAGCTAATTTCTTTTGGTTTCAAATTTAGTTTGTAGCAAAAATATATACTCTGAGAAAAAAAGTACATATTTATATTTAATTAAAAGAGATAAAACCACAAGATAAGATGCCTAGTATAATTTATAAGAAGCATTTAGTAAAGATATTAATACAAAAATGTCAAGATTAAATAATCAAAAACAAAAACGGTTTGCGAGAATTGTTAACTTCATAATTAAGTAAGACACTATCTAAATATGAAATCAATTTTTAAATATAAAAACAATTTACTCAATGTTACAGATATGTGCCACCCTTAACATCCTCAAGCCCTAAATTACCTGATACTCCAGAAGAAATACAAAAGGAGTTATGTAAACAAGAAAGTCTATTAAATCAAATACATTCAGAAATGAATGCTGGTTTTGTTTCTAAAAAAAGGGAAGAACAGTTATGGGAAGTACAGAGGATTATTACACAACTTAAGCGTAAATTAAAAAGCTTTGAGAAAAAACAAGACAAACCCTTGGAGGAACTTGAAATTAGTACTACAAGTTTAAATAGTGATGTTACAGATTCAGCTATTAAAATTTTGTCAGTTAAAAATTTGTCAGTTGAAGACGAAGTAAAGGCACCGATATCTACTTTCCAAGAAAATGAACAAATACCATTGAGTGAAAAAGATACAAGAGAAACCAGAGAAGAGCAAAACATAATGCCTTCATTAAATACAAGTTTTCAACAACTAGAATGTTTATATGTAGATGAAGAAAGTGGCTTGTTGATGGTGTCAAAAACTCATCCAGATTATGCTACACTTTTGCGTATGCAGTTGGAAAATCAAGAGCTAATGGTCTGGAAGAAACAATTACAAGCGCGTATAAGTTCTGAGCGAGCAGAAATATTACGCTTAAAACAGTTGTACCAACAAATCTTGAAC
This sequence comes from Thelaira solivaga, assembly GCA_947397855.1. Taxonomy (NCBI): domain Eukaryota; kingdom Metazoa; phylum Arthropoda; class Insecta; order Diptera; family Tachinidae; genus Thelaira; species Thelaira solivaga. The sequence goes on from OX377610.1 coordinate 81,576,918, forward strand.
AAAAAGTCGCAGCAAAATGTAGCGAGTAATAATCAAACTGCAACTCTTGCTTCAGATGGAGACTGTGAACGCATTATCGAACATTTTCTAAGAGAAAACGCTTTATTAGAACATAAAAAACAAATTTTAGTAAAAGAGATTTTTGAAGAAAATAAGCAATGTATTGCTTATCAAGTAGAATTAGCTATGCAAAAATTTTAATGCATACAAAACGATATTAAAAACATACTCAGATTTTAATGCATAGGTACTATTTCCAATTTTAATATGTACTTATATATATATGAACAGATGTATGTATTTCATTACAAAAGTATTAATACATTATAAATTTGAGATATTATCATGGATACAATATTATATTATTTACAGTTACTTTTTAAGCTGTTAAAGAACAAATAATTCAAATCGTGGCAATTTGTAGTACTTTATTTATTTACATTTAAATATAGATTATCTAGACACATAGTACCAGTTAAATTTATACAAGTGTATGTCAGTAAAGGAAGTTATTCAATCATTAAAAACGAGTTAGATAAAAGAACAAATTTCGTGTTCCAGCTAAATAATTATATACATGCATGCATATGTATTTATATCAAATTAAATAATATATATGTATTATAAAGAATTTGACAGCACTCGTACAATGGCGCAAGGTTACCACACTGTTTATAGTTAATGAATGTATTGACATTTACTGAATTATATATCCATATTATAAGGTGATCAACCAGATAAAGCTCCAAAGGACTTATCTGAACCTGTTATAGGATCACAAAATCCTGAGCCGACGTAAATCACACCGGTTACTGCTTTGAACAAATCAACTTTTTGACTTTAGATCATGCCTTACCTAATTAATTTTGTGGTGTACTTGGCTATATTTAAGTTGGCAATAGTGCACACAAGTGTGAATATTTTCAAGTGCTTTTATCTAGTGGGCTAGTCTGGGCACGTATTGTTTTAGGAGCAAAAATAAGAGGCAAAATGTTGAAGCAAGTATCAAAACAATTGGCTATCCAATCCATGAGGAGTTTTTCCACTAGTGGACAGGTAAATTATTTTTTCTATTAGTTTTCAAGTTTTAAATTGGCAACTAAAACGGAGCACACAGTATAAGATGACATTGCAGTCGCTGGTGTTTACGTAATTTTTGCAGTGCAGAGGTTTTGATTATCTATTTTATAACATTTAATATATGATTGTGTATTCGAAATCTTTTTGCTAAATCTAAAATAAATGTTATCTGCTCCTCTATAGAATAACTATAAGGTTACTGTCTGTGGTGCCTCTGGTGGTATTGGTCAACCATTATCTTTATTGTTAAAACAAAATGGTTTGGTTACTGATTTGGCTTTGTATGATATTGTGCACACTCCCGGTGTTGCTGCCGATTTATCCCACATTGATACCAATAGCAAAACCAGTGGATACATGGGTGCTGATCAGTTGGGTCAAGCTTTGAAAAGTGAGTAATTTAGATATAGTGGTGTGAAATATATACATATGTATGTATATATAATAGTAGGATAGATGCCTGACATTAATTAGCATTATGCTAGGTTATGTAAATATTCAAGGTCTTGATCATGAAAATTATGCTATGACTGACGTATCGACAAGAATATACATAAATGTTTAGTGTTAATGTCACCTTTGTGTAAAACTAATTTGCCAATTGTATTTATCATAGGTAAATTTGCTTTACATACAGAACAAAATTTTTTTTATAAAAGTGGGTCGGCCACGTTTTCTAAAACCAAAATTCCAATTTCAATATGTGATAAATTTATTTGGACTTCGAAAGTTTAACAAAATAATCTTCATTTATGCTTATTCAGATTTGGGGTGGTTTTTTTTTAGTTTATAGTTGTCCTCATTCAAATTAAAAAAACCCAACACAATTTGGAATTAACAGAAATAAATATTAATATTTTATTCTAATTTCTAGATGTGTTTATTCATAATTATAAATTATTTTTATTTCAATAATGTAATATTTAATTAAAGATGCCGATGTTGTGGTTATACCCGCTGGTGTACCTCGTAAACCTGGTATGACACGTGATGATCTTTTCAATGTCAATGCTGGTATTATTAAGGACATTGCCAATTCCATTGCCAAGAACTGTCCCAAGGCCTTGGTAGCAATTATTACTAATCCTGTCAATACCTGCGTACCAATTGCTGCTGAAGTTTTGAAAAAGGTTTGATTTGTATAAAACAATTTTGTCTTGTCAATAATATCCAATATTTTTAGGCTGGCGTACACGATCCTAAACGTCTTTTTGGTGTGTCCACATTGGATGTAGTGCGTGCTCGTGCTTTCATTGGTGAAGCCTTGTGTGTTGATCCACAAAAAGTTAATATTCCTGTAATTGGTGGTCATTCTGGTGTTACCATTCTGCCAGTTTTGTCCCAATGCCAACCAACTTTCAAAGGTGACAAAGCTACAATTGAAAAACTGACCGTTCGTATCCAAGAAGCCGGTACTGAAGTAGTAAAGGCAAAGGCTGGTGCTGGTTCCGCCACTTTGTCAATGGCTTATGCAGGTGCACGTTTTGCTGGCTCCTTGCTAAGGGGTTTGTCTGGCGAAAGTAATGTTGTTGAATGCTCCTACGTTCAATCCAATGTTACTGAAGCTACTTTCTTTTCCACTCCTTTGGTCTTGGGAAAACAAGGTTTGCAAGAAAACTTGGGATTGCCTAAATTGAATGACTTTGAAAAGAAATTGTTGGAAGCTGCCATTCCGGAACTCAAGAAAAATATCCAAAAGGGTATTGATTTTGCCAATGCTTAAATTCTTTCCTTACCAAAAACCTCAACATATTTTTAACTGTTATTTATTTCCATTTTGCGTTAATTGGCATCTCGAAGGATAACCCGCCTATATTACTTATTTAATTTAGAAAATTGGAATTATTTGCACATGTTATTTATTAAATAATCTTAGGGCTCGTAACTTTTCCAAAGATATTTTAATGGTAAGTGTAATCGAATGAAATGCAACAGATAGTTGGGTGTTTTGTATTTATAAACAATAGATTAAAAACTAACATCCAGAATTAATAAAAATGAATAAACACATTAAAACTAATTTCCTATTTTTTTTTTCATTATAATTAACAATTTCTTCTTGCGAAAGTGGAAAATGGCACATAACTTGCCACACCCACTTAAAATAAGCGTTTTAAAATTAAAAAATGCTTACAACTTTTTAAATCAGCGATTTGCAATAGCATTCAAAAGAAGGGTAGCCCATTTCTTACTCTGCCACATGGTGAAAGTTTCATTCAAAAATATCTATTCGCAAATGGGCTACTTTTCTTTTAAACATTTTTTTCAATCGCTTATAGGAGTTTTTTAAAATTAAAGTGCTTGTGGCATGTTGCAACATAGGTGGCATATAGCAGATAATCCATTTCCCACATAGTTAAAGTTTCATTTGAAAACTCTTATGGGTTCGCAAGTTATAGCGAAAAAAATAAATTGTATGTAAAATCCACCTGGCGCATTGTATTGTCCGAGAACTTATTAAAATAACTATAATTAAAAAACTAAAATACCAGGATAATAAAACTAGTAGTAGTTGTATTTTCGGAAACACATTTTCGTTTTCTTTTTTATTATAATTTTTGAAGGGATACATATTTTCGCATGAGACTTACCATGTTGCACAAAAAAAAAACGTTTTAACACATAAAATGCTTATAACTTTTTAAGTGTTTGAGCCATTAAAAAAATGTTGGAGGGAATGATAGCCTATTTTACTAAAAGTTTAATTTAAAAATACTAATACGTTCGAAAGTTGTAAAAAAATGTCGATAACAACACCATGTTGCAAGTTCCGATTGATGCACTTTTCGAAGTTTTCCAAATAACATTTGAATGGGTTAATATAACTTAACAAAACTTTCAACATGTGGCAGTGCTGGGAAATTTACATTTTAGTGGAACATTTTTTTAATCGCTGAAATGCTTAAGAAGTTAGAAGAGTTTTTCTAATTAAAGTGGATATGGATTGTGGCATGCAGCATATAGACTATTTTCCACTCTGCCACATAGAAAACAAGAAATTGTTTGCAAAAAACTACCTCGTTACATGGGCGAGAAATCAATTAAAGAAACTGTAATGGAAAAAGTAAAATACAAGGCTAACAGAAGCTGATTAAGATTTGCCATTTTTTTTGCTACAACTTTTAAATAAATAAGAGTTTGTATTATAAAACCGCTAATAACATCAGAAGCGTTTGAGCGATTTACAAAAAGAGTTGAAACGAAAAGTGGCTTATTCCCACTCTATTTATTCGTTCGAAAGTTATAGGGAAAGAACCAAAAGGTAGATTAACAGAAACTTGCAACATTAAATTATTCGTATACATTGTGGTTTATTTTTCGACAGCTTTAAAACAGTTTTATATTTTTTAACTAGCAGATCTTGAAACGGCTACTTTTCGTCCGTCTTATGTGTCATCATATTTGGCAGATTTCATCAAGATTTTTTTGAAAACATTTTCATAACTGATTTGGAAACAATCAGCAATAGTTATTGAATGAAATGTTCACAGGAATTTGCCTTTTTCCTACCACAGAATATAATATCGGTTTTAGTAATTACAGTATAGACGTCATAATCAAATTAATTAACAACGTAACAACTAATCGAAACTATTGTGCATACAATAAAATAATTATGCTTGATATTTCGTTTTTGCACTAAAAAAGAAAAAGAGAGAGTTTTCAATTAACAGCCATGTGAGCAAGTAAGCTAAACGACCTTGCGCAATTACATTTAATTACAAATAATAAAAAAAAAACAAAGACAAAATTATTAATTAATGGGTGATGTTAATAAATATGTTGGAACGAATTAATAAAATACTAAAAACGCTTTGATTGATTACACTGTATAACAAAAAAAAAAAAAAAAAAAAAAAAAAAAAAAAAAAAAAAAAAAAAAAAAATTAAAAAAAGAAAGGTTCTGTCAATTGATTGCGGTAGAGGGGACTAAAAATATATTAGCGTTTTGAAAGTTTACATCTGGTCTTATGCCTTTTTTAAGTTTAGTTTTGAATTGGCATAGGTTACCAAGCGAATTCTCCATTTTACGTACATGCAAATTTAATGAAGAATATTCAGTTAATGGGTATTGTAGAATACTAATTTTAAAAAGGCCTATAAAGAATCCTAACATTCTATTTTAATACTCTTTTTCCCATAAAAATTGCCGTAGACTTTAAAACAAAATTTATGAAAAATTTCAATAACCTTGACTTTAAATACGTTAACTTAAACGCTGGAACTAAAATCAAAACTTGAAATATGTTTAAGGGTTAATTCGTTCATATTAAGAGGTGTGGAAAAATCGTTGCTCAAAATTGGATTTCAGGAAAAGAAATATTTTGCTTTAATTTTAACTAAAGTTACTTTACAAAAGGAAGCTGTAGAAGTTGTGAAAGATGACAACTCCAATATGAATATTTCTTTAGACCTAGGCAATTTAGTGTTGCTATCAAACAATGTCCACCATATTTTTAGTCCTTGTTTGAGGATTGCCTAATTTGTATATCCTATTTGTCCAAAATTAACTTGAGCCAAATTGTACTATGTGATGAAACAAAAGCCTTAATTGAATTTGTGTTTCCTTTGTGTTGGATCAAACTCGAGAAATAAAACCCTGTAAGTAGGAAGGGTATATAAAACTTTATGATTCCGCTTGTAATTTCTACACTGTATATGGGGCACCCTGCCGTGTAGTCATTGAAATCAAATTTTTGAAGTCTCTAGACAATGTACAGGGAAAAAAGGGCGCCAGAGCCATTCTGCGGGGTGCTCAACAACTTCACTAGTGCCCTTATACGTCAGGAGGAGAAACGAAATCTACAAGACTGCTGTAGGGCCGAAGTGGCCATGCGGTAGTCAAAGAGACTGATCAACCTCGAGCGCATGAGGGCAGGTGTTGTTTTGAACCTCAATAGAAATGACATTAAGCTCTACGTTGAGCTACTTATGGGTCATTGTAGACTTAACTACTACATGAGTAAAATCGATGTGGTACAAGACGACTCCTGTCATTTCTGTTGGGAAGGACAGAAAACGTCGGAACATGTTGTCTGCAAGTGCCCAGATGCAGAATTAGCTGCTTGGGTAGTGGGGGCATTGGTTCCAGAAGATCTAGGCAAGATTAGTCCTACAACAATTACGAGATTCATAAGGAGTCTCGAATTGTAGTTAGGAACTGGGCTGCGGTTCGATCATGGCCCATAATGATAATAATAATAATAAGATCCAGAACATATACTTTATAGGGTGTCCCATTATAAAAACAAAACCATTTTTTTAGTGCTCAATAACAACTAAATTATCTTCAAATAGAAATAAAAATTAAGTTCGTAGCATTTTTATTTTAGAAGCTGTAACCTTTTGCAAAAATTGTTTTATTTTTAATTTATGTGTGAAATACTTACAAGATTAAACAAATACGGTCATTCTACGGCAATTTGTAGAAATGAAGCTAACGCATAGTTTGTAACTTATGACGAACTGCGTGCAACGCACTTATTGTAAGCACTTTCATATACACGAATATTCGCAACGAAAAATTCGTCATTCGTTCCAGTTTTGTTTATATTTAGCATAGCACTTAAAAAATATTAATCGAATCAAATTTCATCTCGTAGCACTTTTAGTAAATTACCTTAACCCATTGAGTACCAAGCGGTTTTAACGAAAACCTTCCAAGGAGGAGGAGGAACATGTTAAAAAAAATACATTTCATACATTTTTCACTTTATAAAATCTCAAAAAATCATTTTAGACTCATGAATGCTTTTGCGAAAATGTGCAGTAAAGGATTCTTTATTTAAAAATCATAAAAAATTTTACTCTGTGTCGTAAATAAAAGAACGACAGTCTTTAAGAATAAACAATTACTGTGCCGTATGTATCCGATGACGTGGCACTCAATGTGTTAAATATACGAGTACATGCTTGTAGGTTTCGGCTTTGTGAAAAAAGAAAAATTAAAACCAAAATGAATTCAATCCTGGCAAGAACAAAAATGTTGTAAAGGTGATTGTCTAAATGAGGCAATAGGCAAAGAGTTTCAAACAATAATTTTTTTATCAATACAACTAGTTGACCCGGCAAACGTTGTCTTGCCTTAATATTTTTATATATTCGATCTTCTTACACTAAGAAATCGCACTCATAAAGTTAAGAACCGTGCGAGACCGGGTTAAAACAGGTAGTAGGCAAATAAGCCAGATACCGACTACCTGCAGGGCGGATTTGTGACATTAAACCTTCCAAGATTATACATATAAACCTTCCTCTTCAATCACTCTATCTTTTAAAAAAAACTGCATCAAAATCCGTTGAGTAGTTTTAAAGATTTAAGAATACATAGGGATATAGGGACAGAGAAGGCGACTTTGTTTTTGCCTCACCCAAGGTAGAGGCAAAAATCGATCCTGCTGCCCCCAGATTGATAGTACACTAGTCCCACTAGTTTTAGCAGCCGAGAAATTGTGGGAGAAATCTAGTGAAGATCATTCAAGTTTTCGGGAAATAGTTACCTAACGCATGTATTTTTCATCACAATATATTTCCAAACCACTACAATTGAAATTAACATAAACAAGTTCAATTCGGGTCTTATATACCCTTCACTGAGTTAGCGAAATATTAATATTTTTCACTTCCACGTTCTTCTATAATATAATATCAAAACCATAGAAAAAATTAAATGAGTGAAGATAAATATGCCACGCTAAATGTGTTTTAATGTAAATGGTTCGTTCTATATACCCCAGTGCTCTTGATCTAAGTGATTTTTAGCAACTTTGCCGACGAACCATTAAAGATTGTGAGATGGGACAAATATCATTTTAAATAAGAGGTCGTCTAGATTTGTAATCTACCGCCCAAATACTCAGAAGTTACTTTGGACTATTTTTAAAATTTGTTTGTACTGTTATTCTCAAGGATTTTGGCAGTTTCCGTTTCGAATCATAAAATAAAAACTACGAGTTTATCCGAAAATGTTAAAACACTCCCAGAAAGCTTAGATTAAATTACTTTTTGGTTTTGGTAATTTTCCTGACCACAATCGGGAATGGTACCTCGCTAAAATGGGGAATGGTAATAATCCCTCAGAAGAAGAGTACTGGGGTATGACAGAATTTAAAAATTTTTTCAAAAATAATGCAAAGATTTTTCTGAGTACTTGGGCGATAGATTACAAAACTAGACGACCTCTTGTTCAAAATGATATGTGTACCAACCCGTAATATTATATGGTTCGTTTGCAAATCTCTTAGAGAAATCAACGTATTATAAAATTTTAGCTGATACCATAAACATGTTTATAGTAAACATATCGTAATAATGAGAAAATATGGTTGAATGTAAATTGTTTTCTATTTTGTCTCTTCCGCAACAAAAACTTAATCGTTCAAACTCAACTGAGCTTTGTGGCTGAAGTGGTTGAGTGGCGAGTCAACGCTTCTTAACTAAATATTCCAAAGTTCGAATCCTGGTAGAGTCAAATAAAATTACAAAAAATAAATTCAAATAGAAACGAAGAAATTCAATGGAATAAAAAAAAAATTACATTAAATTTTTTTTAGTTCATATTAAAATTTTTTTTAAAAATATTTATATAATATATCTATGTATTAAAGAAAATAATAAAAATTTTTAGCCCTGACCGGAGGTTGAACCGCAACATCTCCAGTTGAAAGCTATTTTTAATATGTTTGATTTAAAAATATATATGGTTAGATGCAATCATACTATGTTTGCACCAGAATATGGTTGCCTCAACCAAATATTTTCTTTGCGGTGTAATTTTCTATTTCTATCATTCTTGTTTGATAAAACTATTGTACTTGTACTTGAAATAATTTAAAAAAAGTATTGCTTTGTATTTGAAAAAAAAAACTTACTGCATTATTTATAACAAATTTTGCTGTTTAAATAAAAATTTATTAAACGAATTGCCCTAGAAAATTAATGACAAATTAAAATTTTGTTTTTATGAGACACAATATTAAATTAAAAAAAAGTACACATTTTTTTGAAATGTATCGTTTGTAACGAACAAACACACATACCCATACACGGCCTGAATCCCTACAAACAAATAGTATTTAGTTTTGTATGTAATTTTGTACGAATAAAATTGTAATTTAATAAATTATGCGGTATGTGTAGGAGGAAAGGGATTGGTGACTGAATGATCAATGAAAATCTTAACAATCAATTAAGTAGAGTAGATTTTATTTTCAATTTGCTGTTGTTGTTGTTAATATTGTAGGAATATTATTGATATCAATTACTGGCGCAGACTATTATACGACACAACAAATAATATTAGGATGGTTAGTTTATATTGGTGGTATACCCCCAAATGACTAAGCCGCATCAAGTGTACGAATACACAATAATTACTCACTGAATGAATTCAGTTTAGTGTGTTTTTGAGTCTGGATGTTTTAATTTTAATTTTGTAATTTAAAAAAAAAAAAAAAGAAACATTCGTCAACAATTAATGAGACTTATTTATGAGACAGACTGTGCCTTTGTTTTTTGTGCTTTTAATTTTTTTAATGCAAATTTTTCTTTTTGCTCAGCTCCAGTTGAAATTTATGTAGTTCCAAGGCAAAGCTTAAAACAATCCAAACAAATCAAATAAATGACTTCAGAAAAGTATTAATATAAATTGACAAACATAAATCTGCACAGTTGGTCAAATAAGTTTTGTACAAAGTAACGCATCAAATACACTTATTTCCATGGACAATTTTTATTGTTTTGTAAAAAATTATTTGACACACTGTATGTTAAATACTGAATTTAATAAATTAGCATTTTGAACGCAAAATTATCTGCTGGTGTATTTAATGTTAAATTTAAAAAATATGTTTAGAAAACTATATCGTAACAATTGTAGAATAATCAAAACGGCACCGTTGTAAATTATATTAGCTCCGATCCCGTACTTTTTGGGTAACTCTCAATTAGAAACTAAAATGTTTAAAAGTACGCAAACAGCAAAAAAAAATTTTTTTCAAAGTATTTTAATACAACAAAACTAAAATTTTTAATATTTAAAAATGAAAATTGTGGCATTTATATACATTTTTCAAGAATAATCACCCCTATCATGAAAAATCTTTCCCTCGTAATATTGGCAATCATGAATAACTCCCATGAAAAATAAACTTTTAAGTAATTCAATTGAGATTGATAACATGAAAAAATGTTTACTTAGAAAAATTCCCCCTTTTACCTCATATTTATTCATTTCATATTTGCTGGGGAATTGTTTTCCCTCAGGGCTACTCAGGTACCATCACCAGGTATTCCAAATTTACGATCAGCCGAATCATGAATATTCCCCAGTTATTTTTTTTTTCAATGAAAGTTTTGGCTTTTCAAAAAAATTCCCTAAATCAAAAAATTTTATTAATGATAAGAGGAGAGGGAAAAGTAAAAAAAAAAACTACCGGCTAATTTTTTATTCATAAATGGGTTGAGTAAGTCTTGGGCTAAAAGTTTACGTTCTTCTTTGCACAGATAAGTTATCCACTGGTGACCAAGATTTTCCTCTAAAATAATCAATATTCGTGAAAGCATTATGCAGAATGTTGATTGTGCCATACCCACTTCACTTCCGTCTGGTATCATATCTCTGCAAAAAAATCTCAAGTTTAACTATCGTTGGAATACCAAATGATTTTTTAAGAGACGTCACATCCAGAATATAAGAAAAGGCTTCTTTGTCAACTTCATAAAGTTGTTTAAGTCTAATACAAAAATTGATTTAATGATTAATGAAATTTGTCACTTACAGGACATCAGGTAACTCCGAGGAGCTAGATGAATTGCGCAAAACATTATTTTACTGAATTTGTTTGTTTTAAATTTAAAATTTTTTTTTATAATCAGTTTGTTCTTTTAGTTTATAACTGTTCATATAAAAATTTCATAGGTGATTCACGATAGCATTTTTCACTTCGAGGTAAATAAAAATCTCATGGGGAAAAATATTTTACATGTTATTGCCGATAGGGGTGAATATTTTTATTTAAACTCTTAGGAAATTTTCTTTTTACATTTTAATTGTTTAATTTTTGGCAACAGCTGGTTGTTTTACAATCTTACCAAATCAGCCCGAAGAAATTTTGCGGGCTGATTCGGGTTGTTTTACTAACCCGAATTTCGTATACGGTAACAGTTTTTGGTAAGTTTGGGCACCGGCGGCCTCCCAAAGTAGAGTACAGGAACGCAGTTATTATACGTACGAGGTGTGATCAAAAAATAACCGTTATTTTCAATTTCCGTGGGGTACGTATGTTCGATTTTCGCATTTTTTTATGTTGGAACACATGTCTGTTATTTATGCTGACAATATCAGCCATTTTGGATTGTCAGTTTGTTTTTGACAGATAAAAAGGTTAGTCGTGTTTTGGTGTGCTCTTCGATCAAAGAAACTGTATTAAGTTTTGCGTAAAAAATGAAATTAAATGGCAAGGACATTTGAAATGTTGACTGTGGCGTTTGGCGAGTCTATTATGAGCAGAACGCAAGTTCAATTGTGATATAAACGGTTTAAGGAAGGCCGAGAAGATGTCAATGACGATGCTCGTCCTGGTCGCCCGAGCACGTCAACAACCGATGAAAACATTGAAGCAGTGAAGAAAATGATTTTGGATAATCGTCGAATCACTATTAAAGAGGTTGCTGATGATGTTGGCATATCGTTCGGCTCATGCCAAGCAATTTTTACAGATGTTTTAGGCATGAAACGTGCGGCAGCGAAGATTGTTCCAAAATTGCTGAATTTTGACCAAGAAACTCGGCACTTGTTCGTAATTTTTTGGCCAAAAACAAAACCGTAATCCTGCCTCAACCACCGTATTCACCGGACTTGGTCCCCGCTGACTTTTTCCTCTTCCCAAAACTGAAGATACCGATGAAAAGAAAGAGTTTTGCTACGATTGAGGAGATAAAAGAAAAATCGAAACAGGAGCTGTTGGCGATACCAAAAAGCGCGTTTCAGAAATGTTTCGAGGATTGGAAAAAACGCTGGCATAAGTGTATTATATCAAAGGGGGAATACTTTGAAGGGGACAAGATAGTTATTGATGAATAAATAAATACTTTTTGAAAAATTGAAAATAACGGTTATTTTTTGATCATACCTCGTATGTAATAATACGAAAATAATGTTTTCTTAACCTGTACTCGTATGTAGAAAATTTTATTCTTTTCAATTTTAAAATTGTTAAATTAACTGTTATATTTGAAAGTGGTATAAGTCCATTAAAAAAATAACTAGTTAGCAATAATTTTAGTAAGGTAATGACACCATTTAACTAGAACTACCGCTGAATCATTTAAAAAAAAGTCGACTTATACCACTTTCAAATATAACAGTTCAAATAAGAATACATAATACATTTGTATTAAACTTGTAAGATTTTTTTTAATGTTTTATAATAGTTGTATGGTGGTAAAAATTGTACGAACAGAAAGAGCGCTAGTTTTGTGATAAATATTTTTCATTTTACTTGTCACAAGTACTTTTCACTCTGACTTTTCACAAATGCATAATTTCTGATCCCTTTCATGTAGTGAGAAAATGTTATATTCCACATGTACGATACCTGTGAAACTTTTACATCTAAACAGAAAAAATTATGAGCAAAATTTTTCTTAACAAACTTTTGTTTAATTTTATGTTTTATTCTATTATTTTTTTGTTCAAGTCTATAATTGTTTTGTTTGATATTTTGCTTCTGTTCATGTTCGCTGTGAAAATGATTTTTTTATTTTACTATGCAGACATTAATTGCGTGTTTGGTTTTAGGAATTCTGTGGTAGATTCTATTTCAATTACAAAATGATTGAATATGATTTTTAGTTTTTGTTTGTGTACGCTTTTTAGTCAAATATTTGACTAATGTGAACGTGCCTGAAGTAGTCATATCTATGAATAGGATTGTTGTGTTTCTGCAATTGAAAATTAGAAACGTGTGTTTGTGGACTAAAGCGCAGTTTAAAAATTGGTTAAATAATTTTTTTTTGGTAAACGAAAGTAAAGAGTCGCATGGCAAATTCCGCAATACGAGATATTTTATCTTTGAATTTAATCATCAAAAAATAGACAAAAGATTATGCACATAAAATGTTATTTTATGTAAGTACTCATAACTTTTTTTATATAGATCAAATTTTTTCTTTTTTTTTTTACAAATTATTCAATTTTAATTCACAAAAGCATCGGCAAACTTAAAAAAAAAACGTTTATGTACGATATGTACTCGTATGAATATCATGTCATGTAACTTAATAAAAGCCCTAAGTTACATTTTAAAATAATACAGGAGAAGCAAAAAAAAAAAATCTCTTTAATAAGAAAAAAAAACAACTTTTTTTTTTAGAAAATTTCTTAGTTTAATTGGCTGTTCAACTAAATTCGAACGAAAGATTTTTTCCATGGCACGGTACAGCATTCCCTACAACAAACACTAAATTAGTAAAAACAACGCTTTCGTATGTGTCAAATAAAAAGGAGGAAATTCAAAGTAGATCCCGTTATATACAAGGTGGGGCAAAAGTCTCGCTAGCATTTTTATTGCGCGCTTGGTTATGTGACGTTTCGCTTTAACCATTGCGTTGCGTAATCGTCCAAATTTTATTATGCCACAAGAATGAGCAGATATAAGACAATATTTATTGAAAATACAAGTTCCATTATTGCCACTCAGCGGAAATTGCGTTAAAAATATCCTAATCGTCCAAATTTATCCTTTACATGCGAATTTTCGACAGTACGGTACGACAGCAGACAGGCCTCGTTCTGGAAGACAATGAAAATGTGGCTCTGGTGCGTAATAGTGTGTCTGAATCTACAGAAACATCAATTCGTAGGCGTGGTTCCCACTTACACATTTCTGAAGGCGAATTTCGAAAACTGATTTGAAAATGTTCCCGTACAAAATTCAATTAGTCCAAAAATTGCTACCGCGAGATCGTGATCTAAGAATTGAGTACAGTAATGCAATCCTAAGACTGTCTGGTGAAATTGAAGATAAAGAGCGATGAAGCCCATTTTCTTCTCACTGGCTACGTTAATAAACAGAACAGACGGTTTTGGGGATCACAGAATCCTCAATTAATTAATGTTTCATACATCATTGCATCCACTAGCAACAACAAAATGCCTTAAAAAAGCCAAAAGTTTCATAGCAAATCGCGGTCACCATTTAGCTGATATAATTTTAAAATCATAACGAAAAAAAACTATTCATGAAAAACAAATTACTAATCTTTTCCTTGAGCAAAGTTATAGGCAATTAAAGTGGTATAGGGGCTTTTGCCCCACCCGTGATACACACATCAAATTTTAACATCAATCATGCATTTGTTGCGTATCCAAAAAATCAAAAATGAAAGTCACATGTAGTGATTGTATGTTAATTTGACGAAAATCAAAACCGGTTTAATTTTTTGAAACGCATACAAATGCATAATTTGATGCAACTATCCCCCGTTTACACTTCTCTATGTATTTTGAGCATGAAAACTATGGCTGCACGGGAAGTAAATACATTTTGACAGCTATTAAAGCCAACACGATTAGAGTAAAAAATGTACTTCTTTGTTAAATACTTTACCGTGTGTGCACAACCATACTTGAAAGCCACATATTACTACAAACATGTGTAATATTTTATAATAAAAAAGTGTTTGTAAGCCATTTCAAGTATGCTTGTGCAGCCTTTTAGTGTATAGTTCTGCCATGCTTCTTTCGCATAATTGTATTGAAAACAAAAACAATATCGGTACGAAACTTTTATTTTCGTTTTCAATACAATTATATAAAAGAAGCTTTCGTTCGCATTTAGTCCCCATTTATTACACATTATGGACATTTCTTGCCGGATATTTTTTCAATTCTCTTTTGTTCTTTCCTAAAACGTTTACATTTCGGACATTAATGTCCAGATAGAAACTTTTTCAATTCTTCTTTGCACATATTTTCGTGACGTGCCTAATTGATTTGTATGAAAATTAATTGAAAAGAACTTTTGAAGCAAACCAAATTAAATTAATAATAAATAAATACATTTTAAAAATTGATTTCTATAAAAATATGGGCAAATTAATAGTGTACAAAAATGAAATGAAGCAACAAGACGATTATTACGAAAAGTTGAACAGAGAGACAGACGGTCGTGTACTTACACACCTTGCGTATTTGCCCCTCGCCTACAAACTTCGTCTGTCCGAACAGAAATGTCCATAATGTAAATGGGTACTTAGCTGAAAAGGCCTTAAACGGGTGATACACACATCAAATTAAGCATTTGTGTGGGTATCCAACAAATCAAACTGCTTTTGATTTTCATCAAATTCACACACAACTTATACATGTGACTTAAAATTATAAAAACCCTTAAGCCAAATGCATGATTGATGTTAAAATTCGAGTTGTGTATCAACCGCTTAAAAGTTTAAGTTAAAATTCTACACATACACGCACAGGAATATATGAATTAATACGATGCAGCATAATTAACCAAAAAATCAAATTTGAATTTTAGGGCTTTTTTAAAATCATATGACGATGATATATTTCTAAATGTACTTCTGCATGTACTCGTATGTATGCATTTTCTTTTTAGAGAATTATGTACGAACATATACGAGTAGATAGAAAAAAGAAAACCAAACATTTGTTATACATAAAAAAATAATTCAACTTAAAAAAACATCATCATTCACAAAAAAAAAATAATAAATAAATTCCACAATATGTAGACTTCGTCAAATATTATGTGATGCGGGACATTTTAAATTGATTTTAATGAAGCTTAATTGATTGTGACTGTATGTGTTCTATACGAATAGAAAAAGACTGTACTGTCTATTTGCATGTGTGCAAGTAAAATGCACTATTCAAAATAACAAATAATAGTTTTGATACCCAGAATCTGGAAATATATTATTTAAAGAAACTTTTATTTACAGTGTAGGTATATGATAATGATAATGAGTGCATTTATAAATAATCTCTGATGAATATTCGTATGTATGTATGTACGAATGATTCAGGAAAAAAAGTGAAAGATGTACATACACACATACACATTTTGCTTTAGCAAATCGCATATTCCTATAAGAACTTGCGGAGAATAATTTAAGGGGCAGTGAAAGCCCACTACTAGTAACAGTGATTTTTTATGAACATTCATCCATATGTATAACGTCAGCTGAACTGGTGAGCTATAATATTTAAAAAGTTTTCCAAAGTTTTATACAAGAATTAAAGCCGGTTTCACAATACAGACTTGTTAATAATTTAAATTAAAACGCTAGGACTGAGCAGCATAAAACATATTTTATTTATCATTGGGGATTTATTTTTTTGAAATTAAAGTTTAATTTTATTTAGTAACCATTTGTTTTTCAAAGATCTTTCTTGATATGCCAAAGTTTCTAGAAATTCCTGAAGAATTAGAAGTTTAGGCTGGTATACAAAATGAGTAATAAAGACTTGAAGTAAAAATTATGAAAAATTTTTCATACAAATTAGTCACAATATCTATTTCAAGTATAAATTTTTTGGTTTTTGAATACCAGCTTTAAGTGGGTGCTAGACTATCAAATTTCAACGTCAATCATATTTTTTTTTTAATGGACGTCACACGTATACTAGTATGTTGTATGTGAATTTGACGAAAATCAAAACTAGCTTGATTTTTGTGCAGAATTTGATGGTATTTTGATGTTGTCTGGCAGCATTTTTTCAATAATCATTTTGTTTTTCTTAAAGTTAAGCGCACATTGCGGAAATTTTTAAAATAAAAATGGAGGAAAAAATTTTTCATTAATTTTTTACAGTCCTTCATCTAAATTGGTTTTTTGTATTGCTAGTACTAATGCAATAGCAATAAAAATTTTTTTCTTGATGTGCAAATAAGAAAAAAATTGTTTCACCGAAATTGTAAGTCTTTACACATTAGAAAAATTACATAAAAATTAGATTAATATCGATCAATTTGATGTGTGTATCAGCCAATTTAATTTTTTCACCAATACAAATGCATAATTTGACGTTGAATATTTGATAGTCTAGCACTCACTTTAAGCTACGATCTCATTACACAAATATTTGTTGAAATAAACCACTACTTATATTATACAAATATTTGTATAATATAAGCGCATATTGTTTCAAAATATATACACATATTTATATGTAGTTGGCATAATGTTTATGCTTATTTCGGCAAACATTTCTTTAATGTGACCGTAGCTTAAGTTATTAAAAACCACAATAGGAGACTATATGGCAACCTTCCGTCAAGTATACAGACTGAATAAATAGAATTTTAATTACTAAGGAACCAACCTAACTTGTTCTATTAAAAAGTGGGCGTGACTGCTTCAAAAGAATAATTCGATTTCGCTTGGAGTCAGAGAAGCAAGTTGAACGGCTAAAAATAAATCATTTTAAATTAACCGCCCGCCACCGTTTTTGCTAGCCTCGTAAGCTGAGCCGGTTAAAAAGAGGCCGCCGATTTATTTAGTGCGCCCCTTATTTTATTCCCTTTTTTTGCAACAATGTAAATGGAGTACATTTTGAAATTTTTTGCATTTATGGATGTATGTATTATATACAGGGTGCCCCATAATTCAACGTTAAGCCGAAAGTGGGTGGTAGCTCACATGGTGACTGCTCCCAGAAAATTAAAAAAAAAATGTTTAATTTAAAAGAAAAAAATTACCGGTTTAATTAAAAAAAAAATTACTTTCACTGTTGCAAAAACCAATCAACTAACTTTTATACCTTTTTGGAATTGGTACTAAATGCGCCAACTTTTGGTGCAATTTGCAAAAAAAATTTTAGTAAATTTTTTTTTTTCAACGCGGTGATTTAAAGTTGGCCAAAAAAAATGGTATTTTCTTCGAAAATTACTTTATTGTGGTAAAATTTTTTATTGACGTTTGCAGAAGGTATGCTTACAATAACATAACGGAAAAAATTTTTTTAAAAAGTAAAAATTTGTAGCTATAGCAAGGGATATATCAATGCAGGGTACCAAAATTAATAAAAATTTTCGTAATGGCAGTAACTCGCGAAATACGTGATAAAATTTTTTTTTTTAATTTTCTGGGAGCAGTCACCTCTTGACGTTGAATTATGGGACACCCTCTTTAAGTGCCGTTAGAATTAGAGACATTTGTTAAGTGTCTTTTCTCTAACATTGCGTTTTCATATGAGAGGGTCCGGCATTACAGAAAAACGGAGTAGACTTAACCCCTCTACAGTAAAAAATAACTATTTCTTCACCATCATTGTCAATTTATAAACAATTTGCCATAATCATAGTCAAAAAAATGTAGGCGTTTATTAAAAGCTGACTTTTGTTCATAAAAATTTTACAAACTTAAAATCATTTTTAAAAATAACTGACTTTAGGGTGACTATGATTATGGGCCAATAATATTTATTAATATGAAATTTTTAGTTTTGAACAATAAAAAATTACAAAATTTTGTTAAAAAAAAACGTTTTTTAATAAACAATTTTAAAATTACGAATAGTTCATATCAGCATAGACGCGGCGCCACTAAGATTTTAAAAGTGCCGTCGATGAAAGTGGATCGGCTTGTTTCTCTGCTTAGAGCAGGAGATTATTTTATAAAAACCCGTTGAAAATTGAATTTAGTCAATGATCGTTGAAAAGCAAAAGTTTATGTTACTCGCTGATAATGCAAGGCTACATTGAGGAAAGCATTTTTCAAATCCCCTCTTTTTAACCATCTATCACTCATAAAATAAGAGTGATGATAATAAAAAAGAAAATGCAGGTATTTTTTGATTTTTATTTATTTTTATTTCTTCAAAAGAAAATTAGACAAATAGGGAATGTTGCTTTTAGGCAACACTGAACAAAGGGCGACCTATATTACTGTAGAAAGTGTTACGAAAGATTGAAATTGCTGAAGCAGTTCTTGATTTTTGTGTAGCATAAAACTACCCCGCATTTTTCACACACACTTTGGTCAGAGCTCAATCTGGTCTTGTCAGACTGCTTTTGGAGGTACATGCTGAGCAGCCCCTTTGTGCTTTTTTACTTCAATCTCGCTCTGCAAGGTTTTATACCCATTTTACAAAGGGTCACAGCAACCTTTAGATGAAAATCTGCTGATGATAAGCTGTTTGATTGAAGGCTTTTGTATAAAGCAACCATTTTGTAAAGTATCCATGCATTGGCCATAGTGAGATCCTAATAATGATAAGCCAGTCACATTGACCATCTTTTACTCATCAAGCGTATTTTATATGTACCCAGATTGTGTTGCTTTATGTGCACATACGGTCAAACAAAATTTTACCCTTTTTGCCTGATGTAACCTACGGGCAACAACCTTTATTTGCAATAAAAATAAAACAAAACATAAAAATTCCTTCAAACTAACGTTGTGCAATAAAGTTCAAACACTTACTTCTTCAATTTATTAAGGTATCACACAAAACACAAGCAGAAAAATGTTTCATTCAATTTTGAAATCACAACCAACCGGCACTTTTCGTAAATACTGAGTCAGAAAACAAATGTCACTTTGCAATAAATAGTGTCACTTAACTGTGTTTTTTGTACAAGTTCGTTAGCTCAGTGTGTACATCACGGGATACACTGAGCGATTACGTTAAAGAAATTATATCTGTTAATTGTGAGCCATTCGAACGGTATGTTGCCTGCAGTCTACACTATAATACAGAGGGCTAATATTATTAATTATTTTTATGCCATCTCGATATCCCACTTGATTTATTCTATGAAAAAAACGGACATAAAAGTAGGCGGGGCCATTTAAAAGTATTTGGCTCGTTTTGAAAACGCCAAAACATGTTCTCGAAATTGTGCGTTTTGCTTACGTTTTTGTTATAGCACGTGAATGGGAAAACGCCAATTTATAAGTAAACAATTGACACACACAACTGACAAAATCAAAATACATTTTTCTTTTCAATTTTGTTTGAAATAAAAAGATATTTTATTTCCTCTTTAACTCTTATTTTGTGCACAATTCATCACTTCACTTCAGTGTATGCTTGAGGTTTTAAAACGCCAAAATTAATGCCACTATTATAAATAGCTTACAATTCAACTTTATTTTATTTGTAATTTTGTTATTACAACCTGTGTGTGTTATTACCGATTACAACTCTGAGTTAGTACAGTTGATAAAAATTACAACTCATAAATAGCAGTTGTTTCAATTACAACTCAACTGAGTTGAGTTGGGAACCATAATAGGGATATAAGCGTTTTGCAGAACACTTTTTTGCGATTTCAAATCGTAAGGATTAGCATTTCTGATGTGTGCTCAACAAGTATTTGCAATTCATTAGAAATCTAATAAGATTTCATTGAAAAGTTTATTAAAAAATTGCTTAAAGCGTCCAATAGGCTCAAGCAAGTGTACCGCGGTTGTTACGTCGGGATGTGTATGGGCATTTTGTATGATTGTATGCTGTGCTGTAGGAATATCATACATATTTTAATATTTTGCTGATGGTACAAGAAAGATTGTATTTTGTGTGTATGGCGAAATTAGCTCATCGTCGTTCAACCAAAATGGCTAAAGCTGCGAATTTGAAATTCGGTGAGCAGGTTCTCTCACAATGTATAGAACAAATAACAAGGGATTTTTGGAAATTCGAATGTTAAGAGGGTAAAAAAGTGTAAAATCTCCAGAACTACACAGATAGAGCCAAAATTCTAAATACCAAATATTCTACTAAAACCTAACCGGATGGCTATTTGGTACTTTTTTGATATTTGTATATTTGTTCGATTAATGTTGGTACGTTTTTTTCAATAACATTTTAACTTCCAAAGTAAGAAGCACAGCAACAAAATCTAAATTGTATTCTTCTCTTCTTTAAAAGGTCTCGAGCAAATAAGGGGTACAATTTTTTACCCCTTTTTGCTTTTTTCCTGTAAAAGTGTCTCTACTTTTATTATAAATTTATAACACCAAATAAAAATCAATTTAAAAAAATTTAAGAGAGAAAAAACGTACCAAAAGGGAGAAGTACGATTGATACTTTATATTTAAACAATTTTAGTGGGATTTTATCTAGTAGAATCAAACTGTACTGAATCAAATAAGAAATAGAAAAAGTGATATTATGCTACTTTTTATAGGTTTTAATGGTACTTCTTGGTTTTTTAATACCTTTTAATTTTTATACTAACAACTATGACATAAGGCTCAAACGCTTCTGAGCAAAGTAAAAAATCATTAACAGAAAAATCTTACTTTTCATACATTTTAATGAATTTTAACGGATCAAGAAGTACGACATATGGCTCTAATAGTCTGAAGCACGGTGGAAACCCATAAATAAAAGAATATTGTACTTTTTATTGATTTTAATGGTACTTTTTCAAAATTTTTCACACTAACAACGCTATAGCTGCGTGGTTAGGCTTAAATGATAATGAATAAGGTAAAAAATCATTAAATTTGTATTAATTTTAATGGTACTTTTTGATATTTTATTATTAACAGTCCATAGCAAGGTGAAAAATAATTAAGAAAAGAAATCGGTACATTTTATTCATGTACTGTAATGATACTTTTTGAATCTAGAACTATCAGACTGAGCTCAAATGGTACTTTTTATATACTTTAATGATGCCTTTTGATTTTTTTTTCGTATTAAAAACCTAGAACTGAGATTAAATGGTCTACAATGAAATAAGAAACTATAATAGCGACAGTATGGTAGTTCGCTGACGAAGTAGCGTGTTAAATGCTGGTATTATATAAACTTTTTAAGCATGCGAACCTGTGTTAAGCTTTTGCTTGGCTACTGATACATTTTTCGCTCTATTGAAAAGAAAATTTCTCTTCTCATAAATTTTCCAATTTTTTTTTTCAATCATTAAATCTTTTTTTATTTAATTAAATGTTGCCTATCGTTTTCTAAACATTTGAAAACACACAATTTTTTCAACTTGTGTCGTTGTGTATGTATGTAGTTAATTAACATTAAATTCCCCTTTAGAATTACCCATAAAAATAACAATAACAAAAAAATATATGAAATACGTAAAAACCGTTGAACTCTTTATAAATCATGACATCTTCTCTTAATGTCTTGATCTTTGATATCCTTCTTAAGATGTTAAAAAGTTAAAATTATTATTGGTATCCTTATTCAAACACTAATACCATAATTCTATAAAATTATAGGGGCAATAAAATGCAAAAATCGAATTTATAAAAAAAAAACACTTTAGTTTGTTTGAGAAAAAAAGTATCAAACATCCCACTGCACCACCACCAAACATTTACTAAATGAAATATTGCTCTCTCGTTATTATTCCATTGAAGATCAAGGCTTGTGTGTGAGTTGAAATTTCTTTTGACCCGCATTACGAAACCTGTGACTTTTAAAGAACGCAGCAGCGCTTGTACATGCTTGTAGTTGCATTTTTATGTTCTCTTTCAATAAATATTTGACAATTAACCGCGCTTGCAATAATAATACTCATATCAAATTTTACACGGTTTTTGGGAAAAACACCAAAAGTATTTGATGGGAAAAATAATGATTTTATTTTAGCCAAGGGTGCCTAAAAGAATTCGATGTGAAAAATTACTGCTTACAAAAAAAAAAAAAAAAAAGAAAAAAAATGCGGGATTTAAAGTTACAGGAAGGAAATTGTAACAAAAAAGGATAAGCTGATTTATAATAAATATTGTGTTAGGATTTTTCATAATTTAAAAATAAAGGCTATTCGCAGGAAAATATGCAATAATACGACTTATTCACT
This sequence comes from Thelaira solivaga, assembly GCA_947397855.1. Classification (NCBI taxonomy): domain Eukaryota; kingdom Metazoa; phylum Arthropoda; class Insecta; order Diptera; family Tachinidae; genus Thelaira; species Thelaira solivaga. The sequence continues at coordinate 81,599,798 of OX377610.1, forward strand.
GTGATCAATTAGGTATTGACCAGCACCTGAAATTGTTATTCGATTAAGCTGAAACCTAAAGAAATGGCTGAGGTCTGTAGTGCGATTAAGTGAGTGAAGATAAATCTGCCGAGTTAAATATATTTTTAACGTAACCCGTTACGTTTCTTAGTATTTGTAAATATCTTTTCACTATTTATGACATATTTTCATTTATATGTTTAGGAGAAATAAAGGGTGTCCGAACAAGAACGCAAGATTTAAATTTGACGCCATTCGAAATGTCATTGTTTGACATTTGAACAATTGTTATTGTTTGCTAGTAGAAGGTACGAGGTTAGTAAAAAAATGACCATGGACAGCGAAGGGAGTTCGTTAATTGGGTATTGGAGAGACAAAATGAAAATGCTGATTTTGCCGATAAAATCATCTTCAGTGACGAGGCCCATTTCCTTCTTGATGGCTTCGTCAATAAGCAGAATTGTCGCATTTGGGGTGAGGAAAATCCTCGAGTGATTCACGAAAAGCAAATGCATCCTCAACGTGTCACTGTGTGGTGTGGTTTTTGGGCTGGAGATATCATTGGACCTTTTTTTATGAAAATGAGGCAGGTCAAGCGCAAACAGTCAATGGTGTTCGGTATCGTGAAATGATAACCAGTTTTTTCTTGCCTAGAATTGAAGAAATGAATGTGGAAGGCTTGTGGTTTCAACAAGACGGCGCCACATGTCAGTTGCTGCATCAGTCATTTATTTAAAATTTAAATCTTGCGTTCTTGTTGGGACACCCAACAAGTACAAATATGCATGAATACTCGTATGTTAACTTTTCAAGAAGGTTTCGGGATAGGACACATATCCCGTCTAGATTTGTAAGCTACCGCCCAAATAATCAGAAGTTACTTTTTACTATTTTTAAAATTTTTTTTTTAAAATTTCCATAAAGCTCAGTACTGTTGCTTTCAGGGATTTTAGTAACTTCCGGACGAACCATAGAAGATTACAGGATGGGACACATATAATTCTAAAGGGGAGGTAGTCTAGATTTGCAATCTACCGCCCAAATACACAGAAGTTACTTTTTACTATTTTTAAAAAATTTCCAAAAACCCCAGTACTATTGTTCTTAAGGATTTAGGCATTTTCCGTTTTGCGTCATAAAATAAAAACTACGAATTTTTAAAAAAATTTAAAACACTTCCTGAAAGCTTAGAACCTACAGAATAAATTCTTTTTTGATTATGGTAATTTTCATGGGAAAAATCGGGAATGGTACCTCGGGGAATGGTAAAAATCCTACAAAGCAACAGCTCTGGGGTATATGGAAATTTCAAAAAAATTTAAAAATAGTACAAAGTAACTTCTGAGTATTTGGGTATTTTTAAAGGGGAGGTCGTCTAGATTTGTAATCTACCGTCCAAATACTCAGAAGTTACTTGGGACTATTTAAAAAATTTTTTTAAATTTATAAATTACAAGCATGTGCAATATTTTATACTTGAAAATTCTTGTAAGCCATTTCAAAATGTTAGAAATACAAGATTACGCCATGCGCACTTTTTGAAGAAAAAAAATAATACATTTTTCTCAATCTCTCTTACTTAGCTGTAAATAATTAGCGTGACGTCATTTATAGTATATGCACAGAACATTTAAATTTTATGTATGGGTTGGCGTAATCTTGTATTTCTATATATTTTTTTGTGCAGCCCTTTAGTTTGTAATGAAGTAGTGATACTGAGACGCCATAAACACAAATGAAAAATTCCAAAGGTCTTCAACCAAAAAATTCAAGTAAATAACTAGAGATATTTTGCAATGTGATTTGCATTAAACATTGAATACTTTCCTTTGATTTCCAATAATTTTCCTATTAAAATTAAAAGTTAATTTTTTTTATTCAAACCTTGAAATCAATTTCATATAACAAAAAAAATCAACAAAATCTGAGTCTACAAGTATTAGGGTGGTGCGGTACGCACACTTACGATTATAAAAAAGCTTAAACTTAAACTGACTTAAACTTTAAAAAAAGGATGCCCTATTTTCAATTCATATGAATCTCAATCTGCCAACGATTTAGTGAAATAATTTTATAGAAACGAATCATAGATTCATTTCAATTTATAACGCACATGTGACCGGGAACTAATTTTATATAGAACTTCTTAATAAACAAAAAGAAAGAAAAACAAATATAAATAAAGTAGTTGATCGCTTAGGAGGAAATTTTATAATAAAACAAACTCGCTTGCCCGCTATCTTATCGCCATCATCATCATCATTCACATCATCATTGACATTATAACTATTGAAAACAGCGAGAAAAATATTTAAAAAAAAAAACAGATATAAGTGTATAAAGGGTGCTTTAAGTGGAGCTTTCCTACTTTGTTAAATATTTCTTAAATGTTTTTATACCTTTCACTGTGAATTAGAAGTGTGTGATTCCATGTGCCACCCCATAAAGTATATAAAGATTCTAGATTCTTATAAAAAACGCGATGATTTAGCGATGTTCGTCTGTCTGTGTAGTCGTTGAAATTAACTTTCTGTAGTCCCTAGGCAACGTACAGAAAAATTTAGCATAGCGATCTGTCAGTTGTTGCTGTCTTCAGGTTGCTATTGACATTCAACCCGATCGGTTCATAAATGGCGGAGCTAAAAGTTAAAACCTGCGGCTACCTCTATTTTTTCACCATTTTTTCTAAGTGGGGTTTTTTTGTGTATTTTGTTTAAAACACAAAACGGAAAAATTTGTTATTGTTTTTAACCTTTTTTTTTTTATATTTCAGAAGAATGTGCAAATTTAAAAATATGACTATTTGGCTTCTACAGGGAAGAGTACACAATATCAAAATCGATTACAATATCAAAATATCGATTATTAAAGCTTATATTTTATTATAGTATAATAATTCTAATGAATAAATTTTAAAACCAACACAATTTCTGGAATTAAGCACAAATAAAGATTAATATTTTGTTAAACTTTTAAATTCCAAATAGAAATTATTACATATAATATAATAATTCTATTTTTACTCATTTGGTTTAACCAATATATCATTGGCTACAAAAATTATACAGGTTCATTGGAGAGAATTACTTGAAATACATAAAAAGGAATGAGATACTGTTAAATATTATAAAATATTTGTTGTAATATCTGATACGAAAGGCAATTTATTTAACAAACGCTAAAATTTTTATTTAGTTTCTTTGACATTTCTTAAAATGGCATCACAAAAAATATAGCAGAGTGAAAAAAGTAATAAAAAATGTGCTTAAAAGTTAAACAAAATAAAAAACGTGAATTTAAGTGAATGAATTTCAAATATATCAAAATCAAAGGACCAGCCACAAAATGTAAACCTGGTAAGTTCTTGGTTTGATATACCGACATTAAAATAAATTATTATAATGTGATTTAATATTATTTTCGAAAAACAAGTCCATTCCATTTGTTGCGCTTTCTGAATTATTGTTCCTAAATATTGAATTTTCTATAATATATATTTTTTAATTTGAAATGTACATACAGAAAACAACAACGGTTGTGCCAACTAAATTTGTTTCCAATGAAAAATTCAGTTGTGACAATTAAATTTTTTTAGTTGCTGTTACCAGAATTCCATAGTATAGACCGAAATTTAGTTCTTTCAAAAATATTTTAAGTTGTAAAACTGATTTTCTATTGTCCCGATTAAAAAATTCGACAGTCACAATTGACTTTTTGATTGGAAACAAATTTAGTTCTCACAACCGAAGTTGTTTTTTTAGTTTGTTTACCTATCGCATACATTAAGTACTATACATCTGTTTCATCAGACGCTACTCTGAATCATCAGTAGATTACTCCCAAGTATTTGAATACTTATTTTATTATACCAATCGACCAAATGAGAATTTTAGTCAATAGGCAAACAAAATGTTTCAAAATGCTTAAACAAGAAAATAAAAAACTAACAAAGTAGTAAACAATTTTTTTAAATTTTCCATGAGAATATCCTGGAAAATAATGCATTTTGCACACCAACATAATTTTGGAATTAAGCACAAATAAAGATTAAATTTTGTTAAACTTTATTATTTCAAATAATTTAATATGTTGAAACATTTTTTATATGCCAAGCGGTAGCTTTAATCGATTTTAGCACTTGCCCAATCGATTAACTCCATTTTCTGAATTTTATTAAATTTTATTATCAAATCACTTAAGTAGCTCCTCAAAATAAATTTCTCTAATAATAAATGAGTATTAACAACACTGAATGATAAAATCGAATAATAAATAATTTATTTTTATAGTGTTTTATAATTTTTCTCTTGTCCGAGAATTCAGGACATTCTGAAATAGAAAGGCGGTACATTAAGGTGAGCACTTATCTGGGTGCGTGAACAAGGGAACTGTAGGGCGAATAATAAGGCAAGGAAAGGGTCGAGTCTGCTAGAGCAGATTGACGAAATCATTTTTTCGTTCTGCAAATAGCAGACCGAGAGCATATTTTTAGGTAGATCACAGTCCAGATGGAAAGATGAACTAACCTGCAGTACGGCAAGAATGATCTGACTCAAGCTGTATAGCAATCGCAGCAGAGATTTACTGGGAGTCTAGAGACCCCAATTGAGATATGTGGTGACAGTAGTAACAGACCACTGAAGCTTTGGGACTACCATCAAATGACTACTGCAGAAGTTGTCAAGACGAGCAAGAGGAGGAACCTATAGAACACTTTCTCTAACATTGCCCTGCCCATGGAGGAGCGGCGCAAGTTCTATGCTACGGAGCGGCTCGTGCAGAGTCTCACTGCGATGTCGTCTTTAGATCTAAGCATGATATATGATGTCATTAGATGTAGCAATTGGTTTAGGTGACGCACTCATCTGTGTCCACTTTTCTTACTATCCCCTTACTTTTATTCACTCTTCTATATCTATCGCTGTCCTTCTTCAGTTTCCCCATACCGGTATCACAAAGGGACTAGATCAGAGGACCCAAGTGAGCCTCCTTCTGTTCTCTTATTCGAATGCCCTGAGCAACCTAACCTAACCTATCATTTTTCTCAACTTCTTGTTTTATGGAGTTAATCGATTTGGCAAGTGAGCAATCCATATTTCGTAGATTTTTTTTAATTTTTCCAAACTATCTTATATGCTTATTTCCTTTTATTTTCTATCTATCACAAAGGGACCAAGTGAGTCCAGCTTCTGTTTTTCTTATTTTGCTATAATTTTGGAATGTCATAAAAACTATTTACTTGTAAACTAGGACCGGTTCCTTTCCCCCTTATTATTATCTTGTTAGAAGGCTGGTGGCACAGAATAATGCGACTTGGCCAAACATATTTTGTTTTTGCTGGACACAACAAATTATATGCATAAACATATTGCCCATTCAAATGAGGGGGCACTCTACAAAGATGCCCAAATAAAAACAGCGAAACATTGTATGGTTGTTAAAAACAACAACAACAAAATCAAACAACACAAAATATATTTTTTTTCTGGTTTTTTATTATTTATTTTTTTTTTCAAGAAGAAAACAAAACTATTTGTTATTTTATGCGGGACTTTAAATTGATCTTAACGAAGCTTAATTGATTGTCTGTGTAGTAGTGAATACATACATGCATACCGAATTCTCTACGCACACACACTCACTAAGAGTTTGGATATGCGAACAGTATGTTGAATGGAATGAATGGCTCTGGATGTTATAAAAATGTGCAAGTGATACTTAAAATCAGCCATTAAATACGCCATGTTTATGTGTTTTTCTTCTCAATTTTTTTTTGTATTTCTGTAGAACGCTTTTGCTAAAAAAAAGAAAATAATAAAAACACTGTGATCGTCGTCGCTATAAAAATACATTTATTTAAAATTATTCAGTACTTTTACTGTCACCGAGTTCAATCGTTTATTGTCTGTGTAAAAAAAAAACGAAAATACACAAAACAAAAAAAAAAAGAAAAAAAATCAAGTGAAAAGTAGAGAAAAACTGAAATATTTTATACAAAGATCATTTGAAAACTAGAAAATAAAAACAACTTTTACGTATTAATACTTGTATTCGTGCATGTTTGCATGATACATATAATACACACATAAACATACATACATACATACATACATACATAAATGTGTACAAACTGGTATACTCATGCATACATACGTTTTACATATACATACATAGGAAATAGTATATTTTATTAACAAGTGTTAACACGAAGTTGCTCAATATCGATCCGACCCAACTAAGCACCTAAATAAAAATTCCTTTACCTTCCGACAGTTTAACTGCCTATTTTACAGCAAAAAATCGTTGGTACATTTATTTATTTTTTTTTTTAATAATTTAATTTTTTTTAAATACATACATATTTTTTTATAAATATAATAATAAAAAAAAAAATTTAATGTGAATTAAAAAAAAAATTTAGTATAAATAAAATTTTTTTTATTCCATTGACTTTTACGTTTCTATTAATTTACATTTATTTATTACATAATACAGCGGGTTTGTGTTTATTTTTTTTTTTAATTTCATTTGACTCTACCAGGATTCGAACTTTGAAATATTTAGTTAAGAAGCACATTTACCCTGTAATTTTTTATATGAATACAGTTTTAGTTCAGAGGGAGACCAATGAGTTTGCACCTTTTTACCCCCGCTATAGTGATACATCAAGGTGGGAATTTCACTAAGAAGACACAACCGGTTGGGGTAGTTATGGAGATGAGTGTAGATGATTTAGGTGAGCATCTGCCGCTAGGGCCTTATCTCACCACGAGTGGTATCCGTGCCTACCACTACAGCCCTTGTGACCAATTAAGGACACAGGTAGCAAATTATGTGTGTTTCTGTCATGTCACACACACCACCCTTGTTAAGGGAGATGGGCCAATCCAAAACACGTGTCAATGACATTCTGTTTCTATGAAACAGCACATCGAAGAACATGCCACCCTGCCAAAGGTGATATGAACTCCATTGCCAGCGTACCTTTTGGTCTCAACCACAGCCACCACGTGAACCCCCGAAGGGGACCTCACCAATAACCGGTCACAGATTCCGCCGACCATGCATTTGGGTATGCACGAAGTCCATAGACCGAACGACGAACCAGGGATGTTGTCCCCAGAACATCATCCATTAAACCCCGTAGGGTTGGAACGAAGTTCGATCCACAGACCCCAGCATTCAGCGTTCGAATGAGCATCAGCTCTTAACCGAATGCTAGGTCGTTATGTGCTTCCTCTGTGGAGCTACCGGTTCCCGTGGTACCAGTGTTGAGAGTCACTGGTCGGACCCCGAAGGTATCCTTTAGGTAAACCCTCAGGTTTCCTTCTGCCAGATTCAAACCCATGGCAGTTCCCGGTGCTGGTGCACCTATTTACCCCGGATAGTGATACATCAAGGTAGGACATTTCACCAAGAAGACACACCCCGGGGGTGAAAGTTATTGAGATATAAGAGGTCTGATTTTACCCTTCTTATTCGTTCTTCAAATTATGAGAGGAAACTCTTCATCGTAATTCAACACTTTAGCTTTAGCCATTTGGGCTAAACTGGGCAATGATGATAAATCAGTCGTTAACGTTACTCTTTTATTTATATGAATGACCTCCTATGTAGGACTACAAATCCCATCCATTCTTTTGCGGATGACAGCAGCATTTGTCACTCGATTCGTTAAATCATGATATTTTTACTGTCTCTGAGTGGGGTCGAACGAATAGGGTACATTTTAATGCTCGTAAGATCCAGTGCTGCACGCTTACCCATAAGCGAGTGACAAATGGTGGTGCCTCATCCGTATTCATGGCTGGTGTAGGTATTGAGGAATCAGAAGCTCTTGATGTTCTTGGCATAAGAATCCAGTGTGATGTCCGTTGGACTGATTACATTTTTCAGATCGCTAAAGAAGCATCCAAGTGCCTGGGCTTCCTAAAGAGGTGCAAGAGATACTTCACCCCATCTGACCTCCTCCATATTTACACCACTTATATCCTACCGAGAATGGAATACAACTCACATATATGGGCCGGTGCTTCAAAGTCTACTTTGAAATTACTCGACCGCATACAGGAGAGGGCGAAAGTACTTATCGGTGACAGTAGGGTAGCCAGCCCTCACTGGAACACCGTCGCAATATGGGTTGTGTTTCACTTTTCGAAAGCTACTACAACGGAATGTGTTCTAATGAAATTAGGGATCTTGTTCCCGAAACACGCTCATTCGCACGAGCCACTAGTTTTTCAGGAAGAGCACATCCCTTTGTGGTCGATTGGCCAGTGGATCGCACTACGCATTACAGACAGAGTTCTTTTTTTAGCCATACGTTTTTATGTGGAATAAACTTCCTGCTAACGCCTTTCCTGAATCCTACAATTTAGGAAAATTCAAATCGAATGTGCATAGACACTACTCCCTCTATCCTCCTTCCCACAACCTATTTTCCTAGTTCCATCACAGTGCATTGCATGAGTAGGGGCTATCCCCTGAGTGCTGGTCCTAAATAAAAAAAAATTCTTAACGGCATAACACAAAGTGGCAGCACTGCTACGAAAAAAAAATTAAAATTTCATGGAGGCTGTTCAGTGTTTGATGTAAATGTTCTTACAAGGGAGCAATTGCAAATCAAAGTAAAACTTAAAATTTTAAATTCGTAAGACTATTTATATCATTTTATATACGAGTATTTTGTTTTCATAGCCAAATAATTAACTTGGAACTTATTACTCTCACCGACTGCTAAAAGATGGATATTGCTAGATATTTATAAGGAACGGTAGGAGTCACTGTAAAATTAGAAACTTGATCAAAATTGTAAGCGCTGTTTTCGGTTGGATGAGTCAAGTAATTATTTGTAAAAAATTAAAAAATTAATTGAAAACAAATTATTTTTAACATTTTAATTTTTAATTTTTTACAATTCGCTGTAAAAACTGATCTATTCATTTGACCTTTAAGGGTGTGTCAACACCAACAAATATTTCAAAAACTAGTCGGCTAGCATTTGTTCTCATGTGGGACACGTGTGGTGTTCTTTACTTTATTATTTTATGCACCTCAAATATATTCAGAGAAACGCATATAGACATTTGCTTTAAAGAGGATTTCTCTTGGTAGCGTACATATTCGAGGGTGAGTTTTAATAATTGCATACTAAGTACGAGTATTTATTTGCGATCAGTTTTATTAGCACGTGTCACGCTTCTATTCCTGTTGCCCTGAATAAAATTTGTGTTTCTGTTAAGTTATGCTGGTACTAATTTTTTTCTTCTTTCATACAAAATTTAAATAAATTTTTTTAGTTTGCGCAGGGCAAAAGGTTTTTTTTCTCATTTATGCCATGCGCGTATGTGAAATATTGGTTTTCTCTTACGGAATACCTTTAAAGTTTAAATACTAAAAATTGATTAAGAACTAAAATTAATATCCACAAAAGCTTGTTTAATTGGTTTTACGATTTAATAAAATCAGTCCGGTTACACAAGCAGATAAATGTGACACTCACAAAACGGACATATTTTCAATAAATATTCATATACAGTGCTGGTAAAAATAATAGCACTGACGGCAGAACTAAATTCCTATTATCTATTTCTGATGTTTCTACAGTTAATTTTACCGTCTTAAAGTTAACAATTTTTCTCATATGAAACAATTTCCGTTAAGGAAAAAAGCACCGAACAATGCCTGGCTATATTTAGCACACATTTATTACTTTATTGCTACACCTATTGTAGAATAAGTGTGTATAAAACAATTTTACAAATTTAATTCAGCTGTGCCAACTGTTATTTAACCTTCACTGTGTTAAGCTGCCCATACACAAATGATTTGTGTGTGCGATTTTTGACTTGTTGGATGTGTATGGAGCTGTTAGCGAACATGTCAGAATGAGTTTGAAAATTTTCAGTTACAACGGATTTGTTGGATGTTAATGAGCTAGTAAGCGAACATTGGCCATTTTTTTCATTTTAGTGTGCTACGAGACGTGAATGTATGTACTGCGGAGATGGCAAGCAAACAATTTCTAATAGAATTTATTGAAATTTCTAAAAGAAAAAACTGATTTTTGGGAAACTAAAAGTAATATTTATAAAGACAGAACTGTAAAACAAAATAGCCAAAAGAGAAATTGCGTCGTTCGCTTCTCAACTCATGTTTACTCGTCAGCGTTTTTGTAATTCTGATTTGTTTGATGTTATTGGTTGTTATATTCTCAACAAATTCATGCAAACAAATCACATGTGTGTGGCTAGCTTTAGCCAAAAATTCATATTTTTCACTTTACACATTCTTCTTAAATATCAAAAAAATTATATAACAGAAACGGTTAGTTTATTAAGCTTGAGGTGAGGATAGACATCAAATATAATTGAATTTAATTTTGGAAATATTTGCAAAACATTTTTTAAATCAAACATATTTAATTAATTATTTAATATCAATAAAGAACTTCAAATTAACGGCAAAAATCAAAAAATTTCTTCCATTAAGATGTCTGTATTCATAATGCTATTACACTCAAGGCACTTAAAAGACACACACTCTTGTAGATTTCATGTTTGTGTGTACAAGCATTACGCCCATTTACAGCTTAAAAATTGCCATAAAAAAGAAAAATTTAGTGAAAATCTAAAGTATCGGTTGTATTTTTAACTTTTCTCGGCCATTTGTTTACCGATTGCTTTCATTTTTTGCACAGATATTACAACTAAGATTTCTCACAAAACTGCATACATACCAAGTTTTTTGTCCGTTTTGTATTTTAGGCAAAATATGCAAATAATATACATAGAAATATGATCGTAAATAGCTCCGCCATTTATGAGCTGATCTGGCTGAATTGCAATAGCAATTGAAAGACAAAAACAACTGACAGATTGGTTAAACTCTTCTATACGTCTCCAAGGAAGGGATTTCAAAAAGTTGATTTCAATGACTTGACGGACAGACTTACAGACAGACATCGCTCATTCGACTTCACTATTTATAAGATTTCACAACATATATACTTTATAGGGTGTCCCATGTACGGTATAGATTTTAAAAACGAAATCATACAGAAAACTATTTTGGTTGCGAGAAGTAAATTTGTTTCCATCAATATTTCATTTGTGATAATCAAAGTTTTCAGTTGTAGCAACCAGAATTCGATAATACAGCCCAAATATTTCGAGCTGTAAGACCGAATTTCTATTGTCAAGAATAAAAATTTCTATTATGACAACTGAATTTTTGATTGGAACCAAATTTAGAAGTTGTATTCTGTACTTACAGTGAAGGGTATAAAAAAATTCTAGATATGGGACTTTGGAAGCATTGCAAAGAGCAAAAAAAATTATTATTCAAAGAATAATTTTAAAAGGCAAAAGTTATGCAGAAATAGGACAGTTACGACCTATGTAATGTAATGTAATGTAATGTAATAATACTATAAAAATGTTCGAATTCGTAGAAGAGCGGTAATGTCGCCTTTATTGGTAAGTAGAGGGCCCTTTAAGCCACTAAACAAATAGAATTACAGGTAAGAGTATCTATCTGTCCAAACAGTTCATAAGCGTTTGCGAGAAAAAAATATAATAAAAAGTCTCATCAGTTTATAGTTGGCAGTTTTTATCTAGTGATATTAAAGCTATAGGCTGGCCTGCGGAATCGCCAGACCTTAACTTAAAATAAAGGGCCATTATCATAGTCACAAAAAAGTAGAATTTTATTAAGAGCTGACTTTTGTTCATAAGAATTATATTATTTTCAAGTCGTTTTTAAAAAGAGTGTCGATATCTCACCAAAATCTTTAAGCTAAAGTTAGGAAAAATGTATGCGAACAAAAATCAACCAAAATTAAACAACTTTGGGCTGTAGATAAGAAGCCGTGTAAAAGGATTCCCAAAACAGGATATGAAGCTCTGACTAACACCAAGCTGACGTGCTACGCTACCGTTATTGCCAAAGAAGACTATTCGCCAATATATTGTCATAAATAATTAATTTTTGTATTGAAAATTTGAAATTTTGTTCAGTTTAAAATGTTTTATAAAAAAAAAAATTATATTTTTTTAGTAAACTATTTCCAAAAAAACCAATAAATTTAAATTTTTTTTGCATATCATAGACCTATTTTAATTATTGTCTTAAAATTATATCGACAAGTAAACAAAGGAAATATTAATAAAAAAAGAGAATCCTTTACTTCAGTGCCATTTTTTTGACCGCAACTGTATATTATATGTAAGTTAGAACAGTGTATTTATAGACACCTAAATCTGTATCTATACATATCGCTCGTTTACTTCAATAGTGTCACAATTCAAAAAAACGTGATTTTTCGAAGAGCACTTTCTGGGAAAGTTGTTTAATATTTTGTTCCGAAAACTAAAGGTATTCAAATATTTTTTTTTTTTTTTTGATATTTTTACAGAATATACAGAGTAGGAAATTAAGAAGAAAAGTGTAATTATTCACCACTACCGTTAATAACATGTGAAATACTTTTCCCTTGAAGTGAAAATTATTATTGTGAATCTCCCAATTATCTTAAAAAACACATTTTTCGAGTTATGACACTATTAAGGTAAATCAGTATTTTACCAAACAAAAGCACAAGATCTAGGGTAAATTTTTTTTACTAAATTAGTACAGCTTTTAAATACCTTCCTAAAAGCTTAAGGTGGATTCGATTTTTAATTAATTTCATAATGAAATTTCGCCAAACTCAATTTGTTAGTGGCTGCACAGCTAAGATTTAGTTGCTATCTACGCGAGGTAGGTGTATTTATAGCTAGCCTTGGATAGCATACGAACGAACTATTCGAATTGTACTATTCACTTATTTGAACTGATCGAACTAGACCGTTTTTTAAATCTCACAGGACCTGTAAATGAACGAACGAACTAAATTTAAACAAAGACAGGAACGAAAGGTAGACTGAGCCAAAAAATCGCTTTGCAGTATCAACAACGTATGTGGTCATTTTGACACCATCCCGTTGTCAATTTAGTTGACAAAGTGTTTTCAATTTTTTTCACAAGCGTGTAGAAATCGACTACGGTTGGTTGGTCAAATTGGTAACGAACGTTGTCAAATTGACAACGCGTGTTGTAATTTTGTTAACAAGCGGTGTCATTTCGATACTAGTATAGTGTCAGTTTGACGTTGTCAATTTTACAACGGATGGTGTCATTTTTTCTCAAGGTGTATGTGTAAATATTATACAAAGTTGCCAGTATTTAAGACAAACAAACTCAAAAATATGATTATGTTAAATGCCACCATTCGATTCATTTGGGATATGTATTTTTTGAAATTCCCTAATACTCCAGTACTGTTGCTATGAGAGATTTTGTTAATTTTCGAACGAGCTACAGAAGATTACGGGATGGGACATACACCGTTTTAAAGGTAAGAGCCTCTATTTCTGTAAACAACCACCCAGCTACTAAGAAATTACTTTGGAGTATTTTAAAAATCACTCAGAGCTGGGGTTTCTTTAGCTATAGAGGCTAAAAGTACATTTAAGTCTTAATAATTCAAATATAAGTCAATTTTGAATTAAATTATTAAAAAAACAAAGCAAGAAATGGATTTGAAGATCTTTCAAAATTTTTGTTTGTTATCTTGCGTTCCTTCAACTGTTATTCGATATCATTTTACACAATAAAGAACGCTCAATGACAATCAAGAGAATTTGACTACGTAGACAAATGATAAAGAGACAAAAGATCAAATGAACTAAATGAACGAACTATTCCCTTTTAGCATTTCAACCAAGAAGTACGGAGAACAAGCCTAATTATAGATACAGTTTTTTGGATAGAAAAAATACGTACTGTTGACAAAAATAATCCTTGAAAAGCGGTACATTTAAGAAGCCAAGTTGTTCCCATAACAGCGAAGGATAAATTTTCCCAGGATCTGTTAAATATGCTGGCATGCGACAAAATGTTGCCTGATAGCATTTGCAAAAATGCAGGAAGTATGTACCTACACAATAGTTGTGTTGTTTTTGGTTTTTTTTCTATTTTATTATAAAAACACACAAGTCTCTCACGAGCCAGCATACCATAATAGTACCTTTCATGCTGAACATCAAACTTATACACACACACACACAACGCCACCAATCCACAATCAATCGCTCTCTCAGTCACTCACTCATTAGCTCAACCAATAAACCATCTCTTTCTCGTACTTCATCAAAGCAAAGTACAGAAATATGATTCGTGGTTGGCAAACAGCACACACACTAGAGAAAACCATAAGCATAACTTTACCATAAACACAGCGGGTAGCAGCCATTACTACATTCTGATTGGTGGAAATAAATAGGAAAACATAAACGAGCTAAATTGGGTATAAAAAGACAATCATCACCGTTTGCGGATTCAATTAAGGGCCTCGTGTTCAACGTAGAACAACGTCGTGCACGTATATCGTTGTTAATATTACAAAAAATAAACTTATTGAATAGAAAAAAAAAAAAATTAGATGAGAAAAATCAAGTTGTTGGCAAAAGAAATTGAAACAGAAATTAAAACTTGAAATCATTTAAAGGAATTTTATAAAATCCATAAATAAAAAAAAAGAAATAAATAAATAAATCACAAACTTAAATTAAAATAAATATTTAATTATGACGAGGATTTTTGAGTAATTGTGAAAAATTTCTACGCGTTGTGGAACTTAATGTAATTAATTAATTTACATATAAACATAAAACTTGTGCGCCAATATCATCAATTTAATTAATTGAATTTGATTTAATTTTAACGCGCGCTTGCTTCAATTGATTAAAGAGCATGAGTGGATTAAATTGCACAGCAAACAGCTTTTAAATTAAACCAAAACAAATGACAATTAAAGAGATGCAAAAAAAGAGTGTGAGAAATATTCAATTAAATTTTTAATTTCAAATAAGACACAAAACTGGTTTAAAAGTTCCTCTTATTAATAAAAGACAACACGCATGTCGGTAAATTTAATTTAATATGGAGCATTCAACGTTTGAAGATGGAATATTTAGTGATTTTGCAGGACCTTTAAGTCCTTTAGACGGCAAACCCCTGACACCTGCTTCCGCTACAGTATCAGCTCATGGTATGCATCCGGTAATGTTAAGTTTGACACCAGGAGCTGGCGTTATGCATCAAAGTAGTAATGCAGATTTATGCTCGCAACGTCTACCAGATTGTCAAACTTTGCTAGCGGCTGGCTCACCGAAAATGGATCCTTATAAATCCTCTACACCTGACTATGAAACTAAAATGGAATATGTTACAAAAATGGGTTGTTATTCGCCTACACAAAAATATGAGTATTTAACAGTTGCTCCGAATGGTAGCACCCAAAAGCTGGAACATCATCAACAATATTCCTCGCCGCCACCACCACCATCAGTACCAAATGGCTTACAACAACATCATCATAAGCAATTGCAAATGGCGTCACATCATCATCACCATCAGCAGCAACAGCAACATCATCATCCACATCAACATCAGCATCACCAACATCAAAATCATCATTCACCCAGTGCCTTGCTAAGTGATTACCATCACCATAGCGCTTTGCACACCAATGGCAAACTAGAATACGATCCCCACCATCATCAGCACCACCAACAGCAGCAACATATTGCTCATATTTATGGCAGTCCACATCACAACTCCCATCACACTCACGAACTCATTAATAGCAACGACCCTAATGAACAGCATAACATGTCGCTTTCATCTAATGGTTTAATCGCCAGCAATGCCACATCTCTTGCCAGTAATGTAAATAGCGACGGGGGACTTTTGCAGCCTTCCCTAGGTGGTGGCGGTGTAGGAGGTCCTTCAGTTATCTCCACTTCCAATTCGAGTGCCAATAGTTTGCCGCCGTCAGCATCAAATAATAATCTTAACCCATCAACTTCGATTGGCCCTCTATCGAATGGCATGAAACTTAATAACAAAGGTAAACATGATGATATTTGTGCGACCCCAAACGGTGAGGTTAACACAAATGGAGCCAACACTTCATTATCAAATAATAATAACAATAGCAGCAATAACAACAACAACAATAATAATACACCACCAGCTGTCAAAAAAAATGATAAAAAGAAGGGTGATCCCAATGGCATAAAAAAGAAAAAAACAAGGTAAAAAATACATCATTTTACTGTTTTAGAGTATTTTATTGCCTCCTTTTTGTTTTGGTTTTTTTGGTGCCCCGTAGATTTAGGTGTAGTGTACTAACCCATCAATCAGAGAGGTCGCAGGTTCGATTACTGCCTAGGCCCTGTGGTCAAAGTCATCAGTGCTCGTTAAAAATTTAATCTTAAATAAATAAAAAAGACAACCCAATTGTCCGGGATTTTTCTTAATCCCTTTCCTTTCATCTATAGAAATTATGAATAAAATTTAGGGCTTTTTGAAAGTTCCCTGATTTAGCGAGTTTTTCTTTAAAAAAAAATTGCCGGAGAATATTCATGCTTGAACCAATTTTATGTCTCTAAAATATAAATATACTTTACATCCTGCACATTACTGATACATGAACTTTGTCTTTAGTCTCATAACAATTTTTTTTTAACTCTTAAACAAATCATTTTAATGCCTAAATTATAGATTTCTTATTTTCAATTCATACTAATATTATTATATTTAAATAAATGCGAAAGTAGGTCTGTCTGTCTGCCTCGCTTTCACGCCAAAACTACTGAACCGATTTAAATGAAATTTTGTACACAGATAGCTTAAAGTCTGAGAAAGGAAAAAAGTATTGTAAAGGGTTGAAAAGAGGGATGAAAAGTTGTATGAAAGTATTGTCAGACTAGAAGCATGAAACTTATATTTTAGGCTGTTAATTAATTGTAAATAAATATGACATTCAAAGTTTGTAAAAATGTTACCTTTAAGGGTAAAATAAACATAGGGGATAATACATTTACGGATCCATTACTTTGTGGAGCTAAAGTTAAGAAACTCGCCAAGCCCACTTTGGTGGGCGCCTCTAATAATAATGCTACCAAAAACATGAGACACTTTATAAAGTGGTGCATGGATGTATTATTTGGATTAACAATTGAAATTCTATTTGTAAACAGATTTCTATAAAAATTTACACATATGTTTTCTAGCAAGATCGGGCAAAAACATCTAGTATTCCATACTTTCGTACTTAGTACGTTAATGCTGATACGTTCCTTTCCCATTTTACCCACGATATGGAATATAAAAAGTAAATTTTAAGGGGAAAATATAAAAAATGAAGGGTATGAAGTTAAAAAAACAAATAAAGAGAACTATCCCGGCGGTCCAGCAAGATCTCACCAAAAAAAGGAGTCCTTCGCTAAAATTAAAATTTTTTTATTGCCCAACACATTTTTTTTAATATTAATCATCACTTTAGGTTTTAGCTTTTTTATTGGAACACAAAATAAATATTGATAAGCTACAATCGACTTTCGGTAATCAGAAATTCAAGGGAGCAGCGAAAAAATTCATATAATCAAGAGTTTGTATTTAATTTATTTATTTAAAAAAAATCTGTGCACCAATTGGGAAGGAAAATAAAAAAAGATACCAACTATCGACAATAACATGTGAATTATTTTTCCCCTTAAGATTTTTATTTTCCTCGAAGTGAAAAATGCTATTGTGAATTTCCCAGTTCACACTGGTTGTTATAAACAAAAAGAACAAGCTGATTGTAAAAAAATTTTTAAATTCAAAACAAACAAATTCAGTAAAATAATATTTGGCGCAATGCATCTAATATTTTGGAGTTACCTGCTGCCCAGTAAGTGACAAATTAACTAATTTTTGGGTTAATAAAGAAGAGTTTTCTCATTTACTGGATGTGACGTGACGTCTCCAAAAAAATTATTTGGTATTCCAACAATAGTCAAGCTTAAGATTTCTTGCAGAAGAATGATACCAAACGGATTATGAAGTTGGTATGGCACAATCAACATTCTGCGTAATGCTTTCACGAATAGAGGAAAGTCTTGATCACCAGTGGATAACTTATCTGTCCGAAGAAGAACGCAGACTTTTAGCCCAAGACGTATGTATTCAACAAAATTATGAATACAAATTCGCCGGTAGTTTTTTTTACTTTTCCCTTTCCTCTTAGCATTAATACAATTTTTTGATTTAGGGAATTTTTTTGAGAAGCCAAAACTTTCATTGAAAAAAAAATAACTGGGGAATATTCATGATTCGGCTGATCGTTAATTTGGAATACTTGCTGATGGTACCTGAGTAGCCCTGAGGGAAAACAATTCCCCAGCAAATATGAAATGAACAAATATGATGTAAAAGTGAACAAATTTCGTGGGGCAAACTTATTTACGATAAGTGGGAATTTTTCCAAGCAAAAATTTTTTCATGTTATCAATCTTAATTGAATTACTTAAAAGTTTATTTTTCATGGGAGTTATTTACCATTGCCAATATGTTAAATGGGAAAAATCATTCACGATAGTGGTGCATAATATTATTATTTCTGCGATAAGAAGATTTAATTATTCAAGATGCCCTGTTTCAAAATTCTCTTACAACCCATAATATTCTCCTGGCTATCACAAATCCTGAATATCGGACATTCAGTCAAAACGTGTGGAATAGACAAAATAGTATTGCAATGGGAACCATTTTTTGGGTCAGCTAAAGTGTTAAGATGTTGGGTGTTAAAAATAGTCTTTAAAAATGTAACGTATGCGCTCCTACTCAAGAGTTCATTATATATTTAGGCTTTATTTGAATGGGATGAAGTTGATTCCGAATGTTGTTATATTCCTTGAAAAACAAGGAAGATTCTGTGCAGTTTTTGGTCTAACGTTTGCAAATTCAATGCCTTCAATAGCAATATGCGAAGGAATCCATAAAATTTTTATTTCGGGATTCCCGTTTGGAAACTTCATAATGTTATCATGTAAACCACAATTGCTTTTTGCCAAAGCACTAAGACTACTTTATTTATTTTCTTTTTAATTTTTTATGCAAAAAATAACATTTGAAGTTGCGGTGTATCCTGAAATCATGTGAGCTATTACAAAATTCAGCAAAAGGAATGTGAATTAATAAATTACTCAATTGCAGACTTTTATTTTATAATTAAAATGCCTAGTTTTTGTTTTTAAATAAGAGTGCACTTTTGAAAGTTAGTGTATTTTTTTGTGTGGCAACTCTGTTTATTCCGATTATTAAAAATGGAAGACTTTACTAAAGAAGAACGCGTTGTAATTGTGAGGGAGCAAAGTGAAGTCAGTGATGATTTTTCGTAAGAAGTCATCTTCTTCGACGAAGAGCAGCTGTATCTGAATGGCTTCGTGAACACACAAAATTGTTGAATTTGTGTTGAATTGTCATGCAAATGCACTCACAACGAGCAGCTATCTGGTGGAGATTTTGGTCAGGCTTTACTTTTTTTTTAAATTAGACTGAAATTGCGGGTGACTGTAAACGGCATTTGTTACAGGAACATGATAAGGGAGTTCTTGTGGCCTCAACTGGACGACATTTAGTTTCAGCAAGATGGCCACACCTGTAACGCAGCGCATGAAACAATCGATTTAAGAATTTTTAAGAAGGTTGTGGCTAAAATATACGTTTTTGCTGCAAAATTTTGAAATTTTTAATTTCAAAAAAAGTTTTTAAAATAAAGCAGAATAAAAGTCGGATATATAAGCATATAACGAGCTTTAACATATTTTACTGAAATTGATGCCTAAGTTTTGTTTTTATTTACAATTAAGTCAACCTATCAAACCTTAAAAGACGCAACTTAAATGTTTCTTAATCAACGTTGCCTTCCTTTGGACTTCTTTTTCTCAGAATGTTTGAAAGTTCGCTTTCAATACTTTTGAAAGAAATGAAAAGTATTTACAAAAAGTATGATTTTCTAAAGTCAAAGTGAAGTTTTTCAGAGCTGTCCAACCCAATCATTGTTTGAAAACATTGATTTAATAGAATTTAAAATTTTAAAGAATTTGAAATACAAGATTACGCCATGAGCATTTTTTCCCCTTAGATGACGTAGGCTGTCCACTGTTTGAAGAAAAAAATAATAAATTTCTTGCTGTTAATTTAGGTGCACAGCAAATTTAAATTTTATATGAGGGAGGGCGTAATCTTGTGTCTATCATTCTTGCATTTTATGTTCCTTCAAAATATGAAATCCGAATTTAAAATCCATGATATTTTTTGTTATTTTAGAACTACATTTACTGCCTACCAGTTGGAAGAATTGGAAAGAGCATTCGAAAGAGCTCCCTATCCTGATGTTTTTGCCCGCGAAGAATTAGCCATCAAATTAAATTTAAGTGAGTCAAGAGTACAAGTCTGGTTTCAAAATCGACGTGCCAAATGGCGCAAGCATGAGCCGCCACGCAAAACAGGTTTCATTAAGACCAATACTCCGCCCAATTCAGCTTTAAATACAACTTTAGCACCACCATTTGCTACATTTCCACAAACAACAACCGTTACACCGCCAGGTAGCATGGACAGTTGGACTAGTTATCAGCCTCCTTACGAATTAAGTACACAATTTAGTCTGCTGTCACCGGCAGCCAGTCCCTATGGCACATACAGCAGCCAATATGGTACGTACGTTCACGAATCACAAATCTTTTCAATGCGTCACTTTGAATACGGTTCACCACCTCGTGTGGAAATGACATCATCTGGTACAGCAGAAGATGCACAAAAATTACATGCCCATGATGGCACAACGTTCATAGGACAATCACCAATGATGAGTGAGGATCATGGTACAGCGGCACATTTACACGATGTCAATGGTGTGCAACTGGTGCATCAACAAAATGGTTCTGATCCAAAATACATAAGTGTGGGTGCAAGTGTGCAACAATCACTCAATCCTTTAGAGAGTAATGGCTCAAATGTTTGTCACTTAAGTCATGATGCTCAACATTCCAGCCAACAGCAACAACAACAACAACAACAACAACAACATGACAACAGTGTAACAGTACTGAAGCAACACAATTATGCAAATGTTAGCACACCAACGGCCACAGATGATGACTCAGGTTTACAAATAAAAAGTGAAGAAACATCGCCGGCACATCACCAACAACAACAACAGCAGCAACAGAATGGTGGTGTAACACACAGTTATGTGTTGCCTCCTTTTTTGCATTAAAAGAAATGCTTGCACTGCATAAAAACCCATTTGGGGTTAATTGCCAGCACGCAACGGAAATGCGCAAAAAATGGCAAAAGCGCAAACAAAGGGAAATGTATCTCAAGACCAAAAATTTGCGGCGGCCACTCTAAGCAAAATACACAATTCTTATAACCCTTTAAACGTCTCCAGCGACTTTTTGGTAACAAACTCCAAAAACTCTATAAAAAGTGAATTGAACAGACAATCTACTGGGGGCCTCTCTTTTTCTTTATTCTAAATGAAAAAAAAAGAACATTTAGAAATTTTTTTCATTATAGAAACTGCACTCACTCAGTTTTCTTGCCATACAGAGGTACTAGATTGTACTGCCTAGTGCAAGTTGTACGAGGGAAGTGAAGGAAGGGAAGGTTTGTGCTCACTTTGACACTTTGCCTAGAAAACAATCAGGCTATAATCAAATACTCTGGTAATATTGTTTAAATGGGCTTGTATTTATCAAGGTGCGTCGAATTGACGTTGAACTTTTGAAATTCTAATTGATCAATTCAAATCACTTGCGAAATGCATTGAGCTCCCTTGAAACACTTCTTCATTAACAAAAATCTTCAATTTCACATTCCTGCGTATGTAAAGAGTTAACGCTCATCTTTAATTTAATTAAAATTAAATTAAATAGTTTAATATCGAAATTTTAATGTGTTTGTGCAAAGCATTTCTTTTGTTATACGTATGTATATGTAGTAGTCTCACATTATGTATGTGTGTACCTAATGAATATTATTTTAATTTTAATTTTAATTTTAATTACCTTAATTTTAGCTTAATGCCACAAGAATTATAGCAACAAAATCCAAAAAGTCTTGTCCAAAAGCATAATCTAAGTTTTCTAGTTTTATATTTTGTATTTTTTAAGTTGTACATTTTTATTAACACGAAAACAAGAATCGCATTCCAAATGTGCCTTAAAATAGTTTTAGTTTAAAATGCCAAAAAGAGGCTTTAATTGAATTGAAATTTAAACTAGCTGGGCGCAGTCGCAAACCATAATTTTGCTACAATTTAGCATAATTGCTGATGAAGGCGACAGAAAAAAGTTTATATGTAGGAAAATTCTATTGCTCAGCAGCAGAGAGCTCAAACTGGTCGGTGTGATTTCTTCAACGCACAAAAACTGGTAAATCATGTTCGAGGCATGATTGAAAACTCATTGTTTTTTATGCTGTTCAAGACTATTGAATTTAAAAATACAAACATTCAAAAAGGTTATTAAATCAACTAACACACATTTTTGAGTAAAATAGAGGTGATTTTTTTTATTTGTGTTTAAATACGGCTTTGTATTGTTAAATGTTTTAATCATGCTAACAAATGTGTTGGAATTTTGTTTTTTAGAGTCAACCGTGTTAAACAGTATAAAACAACAATCACTTTCTAATCGTGCCTCCAACATGATTTAATCAAATGTTGTGCACGATTTGTACTCAAATTGTTCGCTAATGTGGTTTGATTGCTTATGCATAAAAATTTTTAATTTAATTTATTCAAACATTCAAAAACATAAATATGCAACATATTTTAATTAATCGAAAACGAATACAAACACTCTGGAAAATTTTTCAGTGTTGACCAGTGTTATACATGAAAATTTTTTATTTTTAATTTGATTAAAATTTAAATTAATACAGTTAAAAATTTAATCAATAGTATTATTTCTTTACTTGAATTAAAAATTAATCAAATTGATTAAATATCACTCACTATGCAATACATGACATGCGAACTCCTTCTTGTGTGGAGTTTCTTGAATTTATCGAAAGCAACAAAACTTTATTTGGGTTTTGCTGGTTTAGCTGCCGTTCGGATTTCATGACCTCATGAATATTTTGGCTAAAACACGCCCTTTTTCTTACTTCAATATCATGCCTTTGGCCAATAATGATAGAAATTTAAGTCTACGACTAGACCCACACATAAAATTTAAATCTTCTGCGCATGTAGCACAAATGACGTCACGCTATGTATTCCTATTGGCTAATAATTTACAGCTAAATAAGAAAGAGAGCGATAAATGTATTATTTTTTTCTGCAAAGAGTGGACAATCTACGTCATCTAACGGGTAATCAGGGACATGTCGTAATCTTGTATTTCTATCAAGATGACAATTAAAGTCTTTAATTTGGTAGGCATATTGTTTTTGTAATCTAGTAAAGCACTTTATGTTGAAAATTTCAATTCTCATGCCTCTTTTACACTTAAGTTTTCTTTCAAGTTCCATTGCTAGTTTTAATTATTTTTATTAGTGTGAATATTATTGTAAATACTATATTTCTAAATTTAATACTTTGCATTCCAGATGTGCCTTTTTGAAACAAACAAAAGTACAT
The DNA here is from genome assembly GCA_947397855.1 of Thelaira solivaga. NCBI lineage: Eukaryota > Metazoa > Arthropoda > Insecta > Diptera > Tachinidae > Thelaira > Thelaira solivaga. The sequence goes on from OX377610.1 coordinate 81,623,322, forward strand.
AATGCAACATAAAAATGTTATTCAATATCTACTAAAAAAAATTTTAAGTCTTATTTTGCTATTTAAATTAAAATTTTTATTATACTTTAAATTGCAATTAAAAAAAAAAACTATAACAAAAAAATTTTAATTTTCCACCTCTGATGCACAGGCATGTTCTGAAATCACGGTGATTTTAAACAACAAATGATTTTAAAATCACGTAAGTGACTTTTTAACGTTCTGGAAATCACGCAATTTTTAGCTTTTGAGTAGTGATTTTTACTGTTCTCAATCACGAGCTTAAAGCTCTTTTGTATTGTTTACAATAAAATTTACTCAGAAAAAGAAGAACAAGAACTAAAAATCGCGAAAAATATAAACAAAAGAAAAAAATTGTCTACAAAAAAAGCGCATTTTAAAATTAATAAATTTACGGTTCCGTTGTGCAAAATAATTAATTTTTTTTGACAAAAAATAATAAAAAACAATTCAAATTAAGTGTATTTAATCATTCTGTTAAGGAATTCAAAGCAAAATGCTGCAAATGCTTCAATTGATTTGATATCGTAAGGGAGTTAGCTGGCTGGTTTTAAGTCACGAGATGTCAAACGTTTTTGTACGCAGAACACATTTTCCGTGATTTGAAATCACTTTGAGAAAAAGTGATTTTCATAACATGCTTGATAATTTTTTTTAACAAATCCACCAAGACTCACTGAATAAGGTTATTTCACGCGATGCATTTTGTTTGTGTAAAATGTAGAAGAGAACAAACACAAAGAAAAATGAAACAAATTTTGACATTTACATTTAACACAAGCATAATGTAAACAAAAAACAGCTGTAAAGTTTTGCCATGTACTGCACTTGTTCTGAAGCGTTTTAAATTTGAATAAAATTGAAAAAAATATATATGAGTTTGAGGTATGTGAAAGCGTTTAAAAAATCTTATAGCAAAAATGAAATAAAGAAAAATATCTTAACAACTCATGGATCCTATTTCGCATTAATTACCATAAACTACAAATCCAAATTTGATATCTTAATTTTGCCACTTAGAATTGCATAATTTTTGGTATTAAACGGTAAAAGTGATTTCTCGAAAACTGTGTTAAGGTCGTGGCTTACTATCCTGCTTAGTAATTCGATCTATAATATTTAGCAAGCATGTACACAAAAAGGATACATGGGCATACTGCATTATGTATATAATGGGCAGGTATATGTAACAACATTCCCACCTTCCCAACCTAAAAAAAAACTGATTACTGGCAATAAATTCACTAACCAGTAAAATTTTACTGATAACGTAATTTGATTTTCATTAACAGTAAATAATTTTTATAACAGTAAATATTTACTGATCACAGTAAGTGAAAATGAAATTTAATTATAAGTAAAAATTTACTGGTTAGTGAATTTTATTTTTCAGCAAGCAGTAAAAACTTATTTTTACTAAAATTTTACTGGTGCCCATCTATGACAAAAAGTAGGACAAAATGAGTATCTATTTGTTACAGATTTTTTCATAGGTCTGTACGATTTTCCAATTTAATAGAAGTTTCATAAAATAATTATTTGTGTGCACTCTAATTTAATTATTTTTTATAATTTTTGATGAGAAAAAAGCCACAATGTGTCGCCTTTAACTGTCGGTAACTTGCAGTAATGGCCCCTTCTAAATTGTTTATTGAGGTTTATGTTCATTTTATTTTTAAAATTGTGTTATAAAATTTTCTTTTTTGATCTGTATTTTCAGTACACTGAAAATTTTTAAAATAAATTTAAAAAAATAACATTTAAATTATTTTCTTTTATAAATAATTTTTACTTTTGAATTTATTTTTTTTTTTATTTAAAATACAAAATTTAGCAGACGAGCTGTCGTTCGTTTAAATTTTTAACAACAAAATAAAATCAAAAGTTACACTAACAACAGATATTTTTTATATTTTACCCATAAGCGAGCCAAAAATTTGTTATTTAAAACAAAAATTATCTGCTTTTAGTTTAACTTTTATTTATATTTTGTTGTTTAAAATTAAGCCGACTGAAAGTTTATTTTAATTTAATTTCATTTATTTTTATTAAAATTATAGCTCTAAAACTGTTGTGTTGTTTTGTGACAATAATTTATCAGTAAGAATTAAATTTATATTAAAATTTCAGACAAAATTCTAGTGTAAGCTTTAACATAATTTAAACTTAATTTATTTCAATAATAAAATTGTACAGTTTTTAGAAAATTTCACATTAAGAAGTATGATAATTTAAACTTAATTTGTTGTTGTAAATTGTGTAAAATAATTAATTTTTTTTTTAAAGATGTATTCTTTTTAACTTTTTATAAAACTGCAATTAAATAATTTAATATTGAAAATAAAAAGGAAAAACAAAAACAAATTGGGTAATTATATATTTTTTTTAAAAAAAAAGTTTAGGACTAATGTAAAGTCAGTCCTACTCTGGTGTATATCTTAATATACACCCATGTTCTGACAAACTAGCGTCTTAAAAACGCCAATTTGCTTGGGTTTTTTTTTTCAAATAATACGAATATGAAAACTTTGACAAAATCAAAGTTATCACTATGGGCTATAATCGCACGACGACCTTTAAAATCTATTGTGCAGAAAGTTTTGTTTTTTTTTTTTTTTTTTTTTTTTTTTTTTTTAAAAGGGTAAATTGCTCTTAAGACCAGGACCACACACAGCAATTTTAGTTGGGCAATTCTTTATTAATTCTGTTTAAAAATTGCCACTGTGTCTACACACAGCAAGTTTGTTTCGGCAATTTTTGCATTGTTATTCCTTCATTCATTCATTCAGCATTCAAGTTACCTGTCTTCTTTTTTTACAGCTTTAAAATATACAAAAAGAAAACAAAAGATAATTGCGGAGGACGAGCAAGTTTGTACCCCTTTCCATTCTTCTTTTCTCCCCCTCCTACAAAATCAACAATTGCAAAACTAAAATTTCTGTGTGTGATCCTGGTCTATTTTTTGTTTAAAAAGGAGAAAACATAAAGTATTGTTAACACACAATCTGGCCGCCTTACAAAAGCCTTTTAGAAAAACCTGTTGGCAACACTTTGATTTCAAAATAAAATTTCTTTTCTAAACAACTTCACCGTTATCTAAAAAAAAATGTCAGTATCAGTTTATTTGCAAACTTTGGTTAGCCATGGAAAATCAAAATAGAATAAATGCGACAATTTTGCTTATTTACATACCCGCCAAGATCAAAATCAGCTTCACCAGAAAAGATGATTTCTTTTTTTGGCAAAATCGGCATCTTCTGTAAGTCGATCGCAGACCCACTTAGCGAAGCGAAAACACAATCATATTCTTTCAGCGGAAGGATAAAACTAATTATCTGTCAAATCATACATGAGCTAAGTGTTACCATTCACGAAATAAGCACTAGTTGAAAAAAAAAACGTTCGATGGCGGACCCTATACAATGCGCCCAATGCAACAAAATCCGGGTGTCTCCGACAATGATCATGCGAAAAAAACACAGCACGAGTTTAAGTACAGCAAGAAGGAGAATGGATGCTGTCTATTAGTCTTGGGTAGTACACGAAAGAACTATTCACTTATTTGAAATAAACGAACTAGTCCGTGTTTTGAATTCCTATAGTTCATTTCCTCGCTCTTCATTTTAAATGAACGACCTACAAATGAACGAACGAACTAAACTTAAACGAAAACAATCACGAAGGACAAAAGTTGCAAATTATTTTCTTTTACAAAAATGGTATTTAAAACAAATAAACTGAAGAAGAGAAAATGTATTATGCATACTAAAAGCTTAACTTTTTGAATTATAATATTAAAAAAGAAATGGAAAACTAAATTTAAAAGTTTTTTTAAGTTTGTTTTGTTGCTTTGCTTTCTATTTTCGTAAAAAAATCCTTTTAACCCCTATTCGATATCATTTTACATAATAAAGAACTTTCAATGACAATCAAAAGTAAAAGCGATGAAGATACAAAAGATCAAATGAACTAAGTGAACGAAGTACTAAAATGAACTACGAAGCACAAGTCTAGTAAGTGAACATATTAAGGCAAAAAAAGTGAACAAAAGAAGGTAAAAATTATTTACGATAAAGGGATTCATTCATGACTGCTATCCCAGTGAAAGTGAACAAAATTCGAGGGAAATGATATTCATGCCAAGGGTATCCATCCGTATGATTATTATTTTATTTAAATTACTTAACACTCAAAAACTCCCATATTCAAAGAACTTGGGCAAAAACGTAGAAATTGGCCCAGTTTTGCGTTTAGCAACGCATTCAGCGACTCTCTTTTATTTATATACACTGCCTGCCACTTGAATAGGACTTTTTTTCAAAAGGTTAAAGCTTCTAAAAAATGCTACGAATTTAATTTTCATTTCTATTGAGCACTACAACAATGGGTTCAATATATTCACTGATTTTGTTTTTAAAAACTTTTGTAAAAATTGTGTTAGGGGGTGCTATTCACGTGGCAGAGAGTGTATGTAGGTATGTATGTGGGCATGTAGATAGAATATAAACATATTTTTTTTAATTTTGCATATTAAAAAAAGAATTTATTTATGTATGTACTCGTATGTATGTATATATGTAAATACAAGATTTAAAAATACATTTATTTATTTTTAATTTAACAAACCGTTTAATTGAATTCCCATGAGTTACATATTTTGCCACTTGAGAACTTTGCTTCCTTTGTACAAGCATCTTATACAAAACATTGAAATTTTTCATTGTATTTACTTTTGTGTAGATTTATTGTAGCCATTTTGTTTCACCTCATCCCAATTGGTGCCTTCGAAATATGAATGTTGTTTAATTTTTTCATAATTTAAACGTTCTTCGGGCAGTTGCTGTAACAATTTTTCTAATAAATCTTTGGCAGCATCTGATATTTCATTATTCTCCGGATATTGTACAAAGCCGTACAAATCAATTTGTCCTGGATGAGCAGCTTTAAATGACTGAATGTTTGAAGTTGTATAATTTATTTTTAAATTTAACACATAAACTTTTGTTACAAACACAAAAAAGTACTTGAATAAAAAATTTTTAGATTGTATGGAGACTGAATAACTTTTAATAAATATTTTTTACGTGTAAAAGAAAATAAAACATTTACACAAAAAGAAACCAAGAAATAAATGATCTTGTTTGGTAAAAATTTAAATGAAAATATCGCAAATAAAATAAAAAAATTTCGGATGATATTTAAAATGTTAAATTCTGCTGTGCCGAGTCTTATATACCCTTCACTGTCCAAATATTCATATTTATTATATTCAAAGATTATATAAAGAAGATGGTTAATGAAATTGCAAATATTGATTAAAATAAATTTTTCGGATCACCTAAAATGAATAATTCATTTCAGTTTAAGAAGTTTAAATAAACGACATTCACAAAAAAATTCGTTCTGGACATGGTGTAAGAAAACCAGGTGACACTGAGACGCCAGCTGAATCCTGCATGATTGAAGTTCGTCCTGTCAAAAATTAAGAGAGATCAAAAATACATTTCTTGATATCAACCAAGCAATAACAAAATATATGGGCTTTTTGTATCTTTGCAGTTACCTGGTTTTGTTTTACCATGTTAAATAAATTAAATTTAATTTGAAATGTTTGAAAACATTTTTTAAGCCAAACATAATGCTGAAATAAATATTTAATTTCAGATAAAGAATTTCAAATTAACGGCAAAAATCAACAGCTCTTCTTTCAATAAGATTTCTGTTTCGTAGTTTTATTACACACCGACCGATTGTCTAGTTTCGCACATACACAATTTAAAAATTTCCATAAAAAAACTAAACAGAAATGAATAGAAAACCACAATTTCGGTTGTATGTATTTTTGATTTTTCTCGGGCAATAGCGGACCGATTATTTGATTTTTTTTTTTTTTTTTTTTGCACAAACATTGTGACTTCATTTTTGAGAAAACTTCTCTGCACATCGTCTACGAACTTCACAAAGTTGATTTCAATGACTACACAGACAGACAGAGGGACATCGCTAAATCGACTACGCTATTTATAATGATCCAGAATATATATACTGTATAGAGTGGCACATGTACGGTGTAGATACTTTCTTACTTACAGTGAAGGGTATAAAAACCAAAAAACAACTTAATAACATAAGGAACGTAATGATTAAACAAACAATAATAACATTAAAGCTACTATGTATGTACATGAGAGCGAATGCAAAAATATATAAATAAAATAAAGCAAATGTTAGAAGCTAATTATGTGTTACATAAAATTTAAATTTTGTACTTACCAAACCGAGAAATAATTCATACAATATTACACCATAACTCCACCAATCTGACCGAAATGTTAATGGACGTTCTGGGGCAACAAAATGCTCATCTATAGCTTTGGAACTTAGTGCTTTATGTATGCAGCTGTCTGATGAAACGCTTTCATTTTGATAAAAATATGTTAGCAATAATTGACCGCTTTCATCAAGCAGTAAATTGTCCATATTAAGATCTCTGAAATCGGGAAAAAAAACTTCTTTAAATTTATGCAAGCATATTGTCTTTAAAAATTTCCTAAGGTTTCATTTTGTCAGCTGAAATTTTTTCTCAAAAAAAAAAAAGCATTTGTCAAGTTTGCTAAGGCAGAAATTTTTCAAGTTTGTTCTAGATTATGAACTTACCGTAATAAAACGCCTTTTTCATGTAAAGCATGTATGGCAATAAGTAATTGTTGTGACCACATTTTAATTTGTTTTTCTGTTATTTTTGTTTTAAAGGATGGTGTTTTGCAAGGGCTTATACAGGTAGATTTACTAGGAGATTCCAAATATTTAATAACTTGTAAGGTATTTGATACTGATTGCAATAATTGTTTTGAATTCTTTACTAAATCGTTGACTTCTAAAGAATTATTACTGATGGTTGAAGACATTTGTGTCGTATGCAAAAAACTATTTGAGGAATGTACACATTCTATTAATTTTCCACCTGATGCAAGCTTAAGTAATAAAAATATTTTTTGATCTGACTGAAAAAATGCCACCAAGTCTACCATAAAAGGAACATGTTGGGGCAAAAATACAGTTTGAGTAGGTGAATTGCTCGAGGGTTTTTCGACACCCTTCATCACATATGAGGGTTTTAGAGATTCAGTTATGCAAGTAACATGTAAAACTTTATGACCCAGCAGGCTATTGACTTTATATTTGGCCATATGATTCCAAGGTCTCTCCAAATAGAGACCGGATGTATCTGAAGCTGTGTTGCCCGAAACATCTATGGCTAATTGAAAATTGTTTTTAGGTAATGAGGTTGAAGTTCCGTTACAATATCTCAAGAAACGTTCGTGTATATCTTCAGCTCGTGCCAAGTACTTTGCAATTTTAGCTTTGGCAATAAATTTTCTTTCATCATTAATATCTTCTTTAGATCCATGTAAAAGTATATCGACACCTTTTTTATAGCACATATGAGCTTCTGTGTATTCCAAATTTGCTTCAGCTTGTACTGCCTGAGAGAATTGTAAAGCTGCTTCATATATATAATCGCTATCTTCACTTTCTATGGAGGCCATAGGGGTCAAAAAATGTTTGGCATGGTTATTTACATTTGAAGTATATTCAATTTTAAGGCTTTCATCTTCATCCTCCTCTTCAACTTCTCCCATATTTAATTCTATTTTTGTTACCTTACCGCCTTCTTCAGCATCTTGTTTTATTTTTTGTTTTTTTACTAACAATACTTGATTATCATTTGTGATTGAGTTTTTCTTATCATTCAATTCTCTTCTGGCAAAATCTACTTGTTCATTTAGTAATTCAAAATTTATATTTAAACCTCTAACGGCCTTATGAACCAATGCCTGTATCTTGTTTGGAGGCGTAATTTCGTTAAAAAATTGAGTAAATGCATGGCATTTATACAATGCCGAATGTTGGGAAGCAAAATCCAGTAGCTGCAATATATATTCCTTACGTTTTTGTATAACATCTTTATCGAAGCGCTTAAAAAATGAACAATCTATTGGTTCTGGTAAGCAACCGGTCAATTGTAGGCTTTTATGGCGTCTTTTGAGATCACGATGTAAACGTTTGATATCATGGAAGCGACGCCATACCACAATCTGTGTTAAAGCTTGCGGCACAGATCTAGGAAAAACCTAACAAAAATACAAAGCTTTAAATGTTTGTTAAATTATTATAAATATTTACTTACAATGGAAGTAATTTTGTACAACGTATAACCACCCTTATGGGTTTGCGTATCAGTTACTGTAAAGTTGTGAATCCAACCTCCCATATCAGGGGCCATATTGTATATAGTGTGAAAACAAATTGCGTATTTTTATTTTATATTTCAACTATAACTGCTCTGCATTATTTCCTTTTTAATATAATATATTAATATATATATATGTTCCTAAGGCATGACTTTCCTTAATTAAAAATGAAAATTCGTTTCAAGTAATTTTCAATTAGTAAAATAAATACTAATGAATATTCTTCTTAGTTTTCACATTCATCAGGATTTGATAACGTGGAGAATATGAAAAACTATAGAATTTTAAAAATATTATTACCGACCATGGGTAAGTAAGCCAGGTGAGACCATGACAGACACGGTAGGGCAGCTGTACAAATTTTGCTCTCCTCATAGAGAAGTGCATTGATATATACGATAGGGTTGTTTTTTAATTCAATGTTTGTTGTAGGGAATGCCTACCGTGCACTTTTGTTTTATTTTTTTGCAGTCATTGATTTACTTACACTATGCTACCGACTTGTAATGGCTTTCCTTTTAATAAAATTTCGGTTTGAGGAGTTATGTTCCAAAAAAATTATACTAACTTAATTTTTTAAGCAAAATTAATTATTCTGAATGCAAAATTTTATAGGCAACAATTTTATTTGTTTATATACCAGCAAAATACATACGTTTCGTTTACTATTATAAAATTACTTGGATACAACTGTTTAAAATTTTAAATAAATGCGAACTGTGTACAATAACATTTAATTTTGTTTTGGTGTGATAAAAAATTATTTCACGTGTTGCTATTAATTGTTGCCAGAAACATTGCCTATATGTTTCACAAAATAAGCAAAGTGCTACTACTACAACTTTTTTTCCATTAAAATTCCATGTTTTTTGTTATCATTTCACGTGAAATGTTGAACACAGTACAACAGTACGGAGATAGATTAAGAAAAAAATGGAAAATATTAAAAATTGTAATTCAAACGAAAAAGAAAAAAATAAATTCAGTAAAGCAGAAAAGCGAAAACTCATATCAGCCATGAAAAGAAGAAAAGTGATTTGGGATAAATCAGAAAAGCTGCATTCAAATAGGGCCGCCTTGAAAGAGGCATGGAGAGAAGTGGCACTAGAACTTGGTAAAACGGGTGAGGAAAAACATGTAAATTTTATTAACTTTGACTCATAGGTATGCTACTTATGTATCTCTAGAAGAATCTTGTCGAGTCAATTGGAAGAGCGTTCTTGATAGCAAACGCTATTACACTCAAAGACGTAAGACTAGAAAGAAGTCTAGTAGTGCATGCGATTTGGAAATATTAACAGATGAATCCACAAATCTTTGGGAGTTCTCTGAAGACTTGCAATTTTTACCAGAGTCTTCTGAGGACAAAACGTAAGTAGTAATTCTTTTTTGATAAGTTTATGGCAATCTTGAAATTAAGACTTGTATGACATATGTATATTACTTTTAGATCTATTTGCTCTCCGATTTTTCAATCATCACAGAAGTTATCTTTTGAAGAAACTGAATTGCCACACACTTCTGCGTCATCCAATGGAGGGAAACCATCATATACATGCGTTAGTTTTTTTCTGAAGTTTTGTACTTATTTAGTCTACATTGAAATTTTTTTCGTAGAAAAATGAAACAACTCCAAAAAGTGTATACCTTAGCGAAATGCTAGCTGGCGTTTCTAAAGTAGCCGATGCACTAGTAGATATAGCAAAAACTCAAAAAGAAACTAGTAAAAACGCTGCGTTTTTAAACTATGTGGACTCTTTATTGCTAAAATTACCTGTAGCAGTGGCTGAAGAAATGCAGTCTAATATTATTACAATGTTATATGAACAAATTTATATACACAAACAACGGCAAGTTAGTCAATAACTCAAAACTTATCTCATGAAAAAATTGTTAGATTTTGTACCTAAGTCTTCACATATTGTTTTCCATATAATAACCAGAAGACTGAAATATGTGAATTAATTGATTAATTTAAGATATTTTTTATGTAATGTTATGTAAGTATGTACATGCTTTTTAATATACCCTGTTTATGTATATGAAGTATATATAGTGGAGTCGACTTATCGATATACATCTGCCCGTGTAAGTTTTTGGATTATTGTTATTTTTAATATATTTTTTACATACTATTTACTAGAATCATATATATTTCTTGTGTTTACTTTGAATATACTATATGTATGTATATCGCACAGTTCGAAATTTTTTTTTTTTTTCATTAATTTTTAATAGGAGATCACAACTGAATTTAAAAATCAAATTACTAATTTTCAATATGTGTTTTCGTCCGAAATATGCTTGTCAGGTTTGGTTTCATAAAACCGCTACTAATCACACAAAGGAGCTGCAAATAGTTCAAAATAACAATTTGAAAATAATACCTACATAAACTTCCACCTAGATACCAAACTGATCTATTGCACAGGAGTAACAACTATTTAATGTTTAATATATTTGCAAAGAAATTGACTGTCATTTAATGGAAAATGCAGGTTGTCTGAATTTTGAAACAATCACTGAGGTTCTTGTGATTTTGAAAAAATCTAATGATTGTTATAAGATTTTTTAGAAAAACAAAATTTTCTTAACTCTGTGATATTATGGGTTATTATAATTTTTTAGACTCTAATGCTGTAGTACTGTTTAGTAAAATATAATAAGCATGTATTATAATAAAATGTTTCATTAATTTTAAGCAAAATAAAATCAATTAATAAGAAAAAAAATCTTCCAAATTAATAAAAGAAAGTACGCCCTTGCTTCCGGGGCTAACAGGTAATAATAATAAAACGTAAAAATTTAAATAAATAATAATATATTAAACTAATTTTCGTTGCATTTGCCCACTTGTTCCGAACAAAAATCTAATATATTCCTATTTTGAAGTGTTTCTCAACAAAGAGGGAGCACAAACTATGTACGGACAAAAATTTTCTCAATCTTACAGAGAATCAATTGGAACCATTATTCTCTCGCTAAATATGGTTTTCATTGTATTTACAATAATTTTAACTATGTTCACATCTTCATAAAAAAAGCCGCAAGTAACATTTACAAAATTATACAAGAGCAGCAAAAAATCTATAATAGGAACGATTGACTAACCTTCAAAATTTGTGCAGTATAAGATTATTTTTTTTTTGTAGGAGTGAAAAATTTTGCAGGAATAAGTAATTTGATGAGGTGCATCAAATTAATCAAAAATTCTAATTTGAATTTATTGTAACTTGAGGCTTTTATGAATTCTTTTAATCATATAGATGTGACTGCACTTTTTTTAAACATTTTATGGACTGGGGTGCACTGGTATTTCATGTAAATAGTTTGACAAATGTGTTAAATTTGACATTTGCATGGCAGTCAATAGGCTTTGCCAACTACCTTTTCTTTGGCCCTTACTACAAAGCTACAAAAAGAATGCTGCCAATATATAACCGACAAATTTAAATGTTTATTACAGCTACGTATGTGCTGAAAAGAGATGACTATGTCCTAGGCATTATAGGTGCGGCCATATTGATTGTAGCTAGCGACAAAGAATGAAAAACTAGTGTGACAACGAATCTACACAAATCGAAAAAAGCAACGGCGGCGTAAAGACGACGGCTATCATCAACCATCTTATAAAAGTGTGTATTTTAATAAGTAATAAAATTTGCAATTAAATAAAAATATATAAAGCAAACTAATAATTTTAAATAAAACTTTCTAAGTGTTTTAAAGTTAATTATTAACTAAATAAAGAAACTATTACTCTCTTTCTCTGGCCAGGATTTGCACTGCACAGCGACGTCCATAATTTGCGTACACCCAACGACATTGAAAAATAAGTATTGAAGCGGCGCTTGTCAGAGAAAACCGTAGTAGAGAAAAAGAGTCTAGCAAAAAGATTTAAAACAGAAAGAAAAGAATTCGGAACGAAGGCGACGAATAAAATTTTTTGAAATCACACAAAAAAGCACAACGACGCCGGGATTAAACGAAATTTTTAAATTAAAAAATCAAACAAGAATCTTTTTATAAAACAAGTTTTATTAACTTCTACCACTACATACACACAAATTAAATATTTTGCACAATGTCTGAACGTGAAAATAATGTTTACAAGGCTAAATTAGCCGAACAAGCAGAACGCTATGATGGTGAGTAATGTAGTTAAAAATGCTAAAAACTATTTAGATTATAATAGAAAGTCGTTTAAAGAAACTTTGTTATATTGTTGTAATTGCGGTACTCGTACCACACTAAGACTGGAAAACAGATTTTGGTGCACCACTTTATGTGGTAGCAAATATGGACTTGATAAAAAGAGTTAAAAAAATCTTAATTTTCTTCGAAAAGGTAGTAAAACGGAAACCAGTTCTTTTTACCGGCTTCATTCCGGCAAGTCTAAATGTAAAACGAAATATAATTTCAACTATAAAAAAATCAATTTCAGACATAAAGAATGTTCTGCAAAGAATCAAGTGTATATACATAATTTTCCAATTAGAGTTAATTCTATATATGCATGAGGGTGGGGGTTACTAGCTCGAAAATTCTTGGTTTTAGGGTGGTGGCGAGATCTCATTGCCCTTTTTAATTTTCTATGAAGTATTTGTTGAAAAGTTGCAATACTTTTTTCCACTCCAAAAAAGAATTTCCAAAAAAAAATGTGGTTTTTACTTTTATTAAACATCGTCATTATCTTCGTCATCATTATGTTTTTTTTTTTTGCCATATCTTCTATTTCACTTGTTTCAGTTATTTCTTTTTGCTTTATTATCCTGTTAGCGTGAATAGTTCAACTAGATATTTTATTTTTCGCGTATTAGTTTTCTTTTCCTCTTTGCTGTTTGTATTAAATTTTTCTATTAAAATATTTCTCAGTACCTCTTCTCTGCACTCACTCATCGAGAAAGTTTTCATATGAAACAATAGAATTAAAAGAAAACGATGAGAATTGAAACGTTTTGTTTCTGTAAATTTTATTTGTTAAATCTGTCATTTTGTGTTTTTCAGAAGATGTTGGAAAGATACGAGTAAAAGTATTTCTACAACAAAATGTGCGAAAATTGTAAATATATCAATTTATAAGTATTTTTTTTTGTTAGCGAATTAATTATTTCTTGTGTTGAGCATAAAAAATTTATAAAGGTGATGCCATCGCAACAGTTTTGTCCACATAATTTGATAACAGAATTTTATACAAACCAAAACCTCATATATATATCCATCTTATATAAATGCCTCTTTTTTTGTTGACACTTTTTTCTATATGACTTTAATAATTGGAATATTCCATAAAAAAGACTTGCATTTTCTCACATTAATGTAGAGAAATACTTTTTACTCACAAATCGAAGAACGGTGGAATTTTTTGTTTCATACTATTCGAGAAGTTGAGAAGTGCTCGCAAATAGTTAGAGAAATGGGGTACAGATTAGCTTTATTTCTGTTTATTATTTTTTCTGCTTATTTTAGAGTTGTTTTATGTTGTGTTTTTTGTCGTTTCATTTATAGTTTATTTCGTACAAGCGCGAAAAATCGATGAATGAATCGATCATTGTTGCAATGCGCGTTGACTCAAGCTCAACCTTCATGGATTTACATATGTTGTGCGTGTAAATACAGTGTTGCCAGGTGTACTATAGTATAAAACGTATAGATTTTCAAAATGCTGAAATATGTTGACCGCATTTATCACAATTTAGCAAAATATTCTACAATAGTTTTCACCCTTTGTAGTATTTTTACAATTACTTTATATTGACGGGAAATTTTAGAACTTTCGAAAATCCAGCAGAGTTGTATTAACAATTTTGAGGCTAATGTTGAAAATTTTATTTTTTTTGGGTGTTCTACATAATTATTTTTTTTTAATTAGAAATTCTCTTCGAAAGCCTTTTCGATTCGAATCGAAATGCATAATAACCCCCCTGAAGTGTTGTAGATAGTAGGGTAGTACATTTTGTTATGTGTAAAAAAATTTCTACATTTATTTAATTTTTACATTTGTACGCTCGACACTAGGGACTTTAAATTGAAGTGTGAACTCCGCTTCTGTAGCTAGATTGCTACCTCAAGTTAAAAATCAAAATTAGTTCTTAAACACATGTACAGCTTATCTACTAAAAAAATAATTTTGGAATTCAGGCTTCAGTGTAAAGTGCCCTTTAAAATGTGTAGAATTGTAAAAATAAAAACATTTTTTACACAACAACAGAATGAATTATACTTGTGGTTAACTTTCTTTGTACACTTTTTAAAAACCCTGCACTATAATTATAAGACTTAGTCTTGTTGTGCAAGAATTAATAATAAATAAATAAATATGTTTTACAGTACTTCAGAAATACCATAGCGGAATTCACACTTGGAAGTATTTTCACAAAAGCGAAATTCAGCAAAAATTTAATGAAAACCCATAGTAAATACATTATACTGTACTGATTAAAACGACTTGTCATGAATTGAAATCAAATGGAAAAGTTAATAGTGTGAAAACTACATAAAAAATGCGGCTAGAATTTTTACACCATTTTTACAAAATTTTCTAAACGTTTATACTTTTTATTGTATCAGGGATGAATTTTTGCATACAAACAATATAAAAAAAATATAAAGAAAATCTTAACCCTTGTATTAACAGTCTCAAATATCATTTGATTTTGCTCTTTCAAAATCCAATGAAAATCTTAACTCTTGTACTATTTTTTAAAGCTCGCATTGGTATCAACTTTTAGTTTTAAAATAAATCGTGTTGTATACGTTTTAAGTGCTGAAAACAAGCTTATCTACTTAAAAAATAGATAAGTTAGGATGACAGTTGCTTACATAGGTACATCTTATTAGTTTACAATTATCAGAAAAATATCGATCACTCTTTGTAGTTAAAATTTTCTGTAAATACATACAATAGATATGCATTAATTGTAAGAATACTTCCAAGCGTGAATTTCGCTAATGTGCGAAAAATAATGGAAGTGGTTCTCTTCGAAGAGCATCATATTCAATTATTTCAAAAAAGCGATTGAAATATTTTTGGTGCTCTAAGAAAAAAGTTATGTAGATATTAAATATTAGATTAAGGTAGAGTTCTACAAAAAAAAATATTTGGAAAAATTACAACTACAACCTAGAAGTCTTTTACTCCTCAGGAACAAAAAAGTAAATTTAACATTAGTCACATTAGCCTGTTATTGGAAGGAAGTGGTTTTTCTTTGAAATATTTTTTTAAAGATTGCAACTATAAATATATTTTTGTATATTTGTGGTAAAAAAAAATAGAAAATGGTAAAAGAAAGGTTAATACTTAAAATCGCATTTCATATGTGATTGATGTCAATCCGTTTTTTAAAGAAAGTAATTACGTTGCACTTCGAAGAGAATCACTTCCATTATTTTTTTTTGACTGGAATCTTAGCATTTATGTATGTACACTATAGAATCACAATCATGTTGTTTCATATTTAGAATGTTGAGGGTGCTTATTTTTGTCTGAATCGTTGGGTTTTACAAAAATGCATTCCTTTCCAATTTTTCTTTGTTCTATTTTGATGTTTGCTTAAGCATTAAAATGTGTGTAGGTACCTAAATGACTTGCATTTTTAAATTTTGATTAAAATTTAAGCGTAGAGCATCGATTATTTCGAGAAAAATTATTGGAATCTGCAACTTGCTAAATTTATGTCTTTGTAGATAATAATTTGCAAAATAAGTTTTAATTAAAGCACAATCTATTGTTTTTAAGTAAAAAAGAGCATTTTTAGCAGATTAAAATTATACATTTATTTCTCAACATGATAAACTTTTTAAACATAACTAATTGGAGAAAAAAAGGATAACCCCAACCACAGGTTATTTTTATACAGTCATAACGTGATGGCAATTGCAATTTCTGGATGTAAGACTGATTGAATATCTAGCCTTCAATTATATTTTGGAATATAACATATAACTTGTTAAAGAAAAAACTACTCAAAACGGAATCTTGCGATCCTAATTGAAGGCCGTCAACCGTCAGGGACCTGAATATAACTCATTGAATGTTATTATGTTCTAAATTTCATTTTAATCGAAATATCCCCATTTGAAAGCGAAAAATTTTCTTACTAATACGTACGACCTAATTAATGAATTGTATACTTTCTGTATATGCTGCACGAATATCAATCCTACAACAAATTAAATTCTATACCTATGAACAATCAAATGAAATTTATTATTTTGAAAAATCTTTTGAAACAAGAACTGCCATTAATTATTATTTAATTAGCAGCAAAAATGTTAAAAAAACACTAGAAAATAATAATATATATTGTATAAATGTACTCTAGTCTAGTGTTCAAAAAAAGTTATATATATATGTATATAGATATACCATACTAGTACAGCAGTTTAGTATACCGGTGGTAATTTTTTTTTGCTCACACGCATGGCTGTATGTATGTATCGTAGCAGTGGCTACTTAAGTGTATCACTATTTTAGGTGATTTCTTTAATTGTTGTTGTTGAGTTTTTTTTTTGTCTGATTTGTCTGACATATTTTTATTTAGCTTTGTACCAATCTATGTGTGGAACATTTTAACCAGTATCTAACAGAATAAAGTTTAATCACATATTTATTCTCTGTTGATGCTGTTCAAATGATGTCGTCTTTTCTGCTGCTGCTGTTATTGTTTTTCTTAGAGACACAGACTACAATTTGCTTTTGTTTCGTTATTTTGCTTGTTTTCTGAGTGTCTGATTATTTGTTTGGTTGACTGACTGACTCACTTGTCTGGTTGTGTGTTCATCAAAAAATATTTACAAATCAATACTCGCTTGTTTTACAGTATTTTTTTATATACCTATGTATTCAATACTTCTTTCCATGAGATGGATTCATTAGTTTCTACATACATACGTAGTATGAGTGTGTATGTATATACCGTATATGCTTATACAATATTTTATTTATCACGTTACAAGGTGTTGCTGTTAGATTCTTTAATACCTTGTTTTTAATCTGTGCATACATACACATATGTATGTGTATGTATGTAGTAGGGTATGTGGTATATACATATTTGTTTTCCTCAAATTAGCTCAACTAGTCAATCACTTATTTCTGGACAATCTTTTTCATACATTTCTGTTCAAGTGAACAGTGTCTATGTATGTATGTATGTATATTATCGCGTTATCTTAATTCTTAACCTACTAATTTTTAACCATTCTTGTAAAACATTTTCTTCCCTGATAGATACGGATTTATGTACATACTCGTATACTGTACACATATAAATATACATACAATTAACTCTGTATATGTATATGATATTTCTTATATAGATCTAGGTAGATGGGTTTTTATTTATGAAGAATTCTAACTAAAATAAAATTCAGCTTTTTGTACACATGTTTGTACGTATGTATCTTTTTGCCTATATCAACATCAAGACTAGAAATGTTTCTTCTTTTTTTTTTTGCATTGCTTGTGTACATACATCCATGCATACTTATATATGTATGTATATATTGTATCTAAAAAATACATATTGAAATACACATGTGTATGTACTTGTATAATAGTTTTGACGTATTTTGTTTGCGCATGTTTATTTTTAAACGTAGTAGATATTGGAGATTTGATTGACGTTTGGTGGGTAATAACCAAAATTGATTAAATGGGCACAGGCTACTTGCCTACTTCATTTTCAATTAAATACTCCATTGAACAATTAAATAATTGAGAATAAAAAAATGTGCAAACATGCATACATAGAATTAGAATTACAATAAGGAGCGGGCTAAAGTCACCTGGTCACTGCGGCCAAAATAGACCTATTGTGGCACTACTCTCAAGTTACAAATCCTCCCAGAGTCTAGTATTCATTAAGAATTCAGAAACTTCTTTGGGTGATTTATCCGCTATATCTGACGGTTGTAGGTAATATTGTCCTAAGTAGCGAAAACGGGTCCACATAAGACCATTACAGTGACACTATGTGTTCTGCTGTTTCTTCATCTTCGTTACATAACCTGCAGAGGTCATTTTGACTGATCCTCATATTCGCCAAGTGTTTCAATACTCTGCAATGTCCAGTCAGGAATCCCGTGACAATACGAATTCCTGACCGGGTCAATCCAAGTAATTCTCTTGTTCTCTTTCGAGATCGGAATGGCATGAATGTTTCCGCTACCCTGATACCTGTTGTGTCCAGCCAGTATTATTGCGATTCTCTTTCCAGCCACTGCTTAAAAATGAGCACAATAGAGCTCCAAGACAGACCGCAGAATGGTTCTGGGCCAATGAATCCATTAGCCGTCGCTTTTCTTGCGAGTTCGTCTGCCTTCTCATTGCCCGCATATCCACTATGACCTGACAACCATACCAAGTGAACCCTGTTATTGGATGCTAGTCTTTTCAGAAGTTCTAGGCAATCCCAGACCAGTTTTGATCTTATCTCAAAGGCACTGAGTGCCAGTAATGCCGCTCTACTGTCCGAGTGAATATAGATGTGACTGTTACTTGTGTCTCTTTCTAGTTCTTCTCTTAGGCAGAGCTCTATCGCATGTGTTTCGGCCTGAAAAAACTGAATTTTCTCGACCCATACTAACAAATAAGCTTCTTCTGTGGTTCATACCAAATACCCCTGCTTCAACACCCTCAACCGTTTTCGAGCCATCTGTGTACCATTCATGTGACCCGATACCAGTTTGGGGTCTGTTCTGTTCCCAATTAACCCTATTTGGGAATGTGACCCTGAAATTATGAGTGAAGTTGTATTTGGTTCGAGAGTGATCGCTTAGGGTTACAAATTCCACACCCACTTCAGCAATAATTTCCTTAGAAAGAGAGCTGAGGGCGTGAGAAGATTCCTCCGCATCTCCTAAGATGAGCTTTGCCTTAAATTGCAAAGCTTCTTTCTTGATGAATAAAAACATGCATACATACACACATATGTATGAATTGACATTTTTTTATTACATGTGTATTAATATAAAAAATTAACAGTAATTTTGGGACAATTTTTAAATTAGTAAATGACATCTGATTTCAAATCGCTAAAATTAATAACTGTATGTACCCGTATTCTGTATTTCATGGTTTCCTTTTTCAAAGCGGTTCCCAATATTTCGTAATTATCGCCCATGCACTTGAATAATGTCATATCTTATTAATATTACAGCAAATTATTTATAGTTTTCAATTTACTAACATTACTAATGTATGTAAATGCCTTCTAATAAAGAGATTGAACAATAAAATATTTAGATGTTTAAAAATGTGCAATATTCATTAAAAAAATGTTTTTTTTTTTGTTTTAATTTTACCCATAATATAAAATCATAATCACAAATGTAAATTGCGATTTTATTGTTATTAACCAGTGTAGAGAAAAATTTGAGCTCCGAGCACGAACTAAACTCGACAGCTAAAAATTAGGCTCGGGCTCGCAAGCCTAATCTGTTTGGCTTGTGAGCGCGAGCTTAGTTATCGTTACATTTTGAGCTCGAATCGCAAACCAAGCTTTATTATTATTTTTTTTGTTTAGCTCGCTCGCAAGAACAAGTTAAAAATTTTTGCGGGCAGGAGCACAAGCTTAAAATGAGCTGAAAAGAGCTAAGCTCGTGCTACTTCTTAATAAAAAAAAAAAATAAAAAATAACGAATACTAAACGAAATGTTTTGAGGCCATCAATAAACAGGGTATGAAGATTTGATTAAGACCAAACGCTACGCTACCGTTATTGCCACCAAAGGCCATGCGACAATATATTGTCATAAATAATAAATTTTTGTATGTAATAATTTCTATTTGGAATTTAAAAGTTTAACAAAATATTAATCTTTATTTGTGCTTAATTCCAGAATTTTTTTTCTGGAATTAAGCACAAATAAAGATTAATATTTTGTTAATAAATTTTTGTATTAAAAAATTGAAATTTTGTTCAGTTTAAAATGTTTTATCAAAAATAGTTTTCTTTTATTTTTGACTGTTAACCGTATTTAGTAAACTAAAAGCCAATAAATTTGACATTTTTTTTTTGGTTAGCATAGATAATCGGTGGATTGTAAAATAAATAGAAACAGAGTAGCCTTGACTTCAGTGCTATTATTTTACTGCAGCTGTATGTATGTCAATGCTAATAAACCATGAGATTAATTCAGTTTATTTTAAATGAGTTAGTGGTGCCTTAGTAATGTTGCATTTTTATATTAAATATTGTTATAAATGTGTGCATGTGAATCACAAAATGTGGTGATATGTTTGTTTAATTCTGTTAAGTTCACCTTGCAAAATGACTATACAAACTAAACTATCTGGATTCAAAGAAATATATTAAATTCACTCATTATCAGCAAGAGACTATATTTTATTATATTTTATTCTAGTTATCAGTTCAGTCACTCACTGATTATAATGACTTATGCACATTTTTTTAAAATTGAATTTATTTTACGATTGTTCCAAACTAATTTAGAAATAACAATAAACTTTAAAATCAGTAACTTTTATTACGATTAATCGATTATCGTAAAAGCAAAGCACTTAGCGATATTATATCGAATTCGCTATTCAGTAACATTGGGATTGAAATGTTCGGTGCGATGAAAACTTCTGCTTAAATTTTTTGTCAAGCCTTTTTTGTTTGAAGTTTTCGAGCCACAATATTCGGTTGCATTTTAAGCTACATACATACGTTCAATAAGTTGCTTCCTGTTTTGTTTATAATTTTTTTTTTTGTAATTTAGGCCTGTTTTTTTGCATGCATTATGACGTAATTGAGTCCTATGGTTCCATATTGGCTAAAGATGGAGTTTCGGTCTATAAGCCAATTTTTTTCTTGTAATTTCTATGATTTTATTACATACACATACATACCTTAAGAACTCCTTTGTACATGTTACATAATTATGTATACGAATTAATTATGTACTTAAGTACGTAAATAAAAATTAATCAAAGCGTTTTGTCCAATGGAAGGCGGCAATTTCAAGTCTTAGAAAACTAAATCTGTGTGTAGTCAAATGTTTAGTGTACGCGTACAGTATCCATAATTAAATGCTAAAATTTTCTGCAATTGCTTTAATCTCTGCAGACAGTTTTACATCGTATTTACGTACGTAGTGTATATGCATATACATTTATACGTACATTTGGTAAATTGTTTATATTTGTGTTTATTATAGATTTATATAAAATTTTTAAATTCTTCTATATTTCTTCCTTTAACTTCTTATACACAACGAACGTAATGAAGATGTAGTATAACAACTAATTATTTTTGTTCTCTTGTAGAAATGGTTGAAGCAATGAAAAAGGTTGCTTCGATGGATGTTGAATTAACTGTTGAAGAGCGTAACCTTTTATCGGTAGCATACAAAAATGTTATTGGCGCACGTCGTGCCTCATGGCGTATTATTACATCGATTGAACAGAAAGAGGAGAATAAAGGTGCCGAAGAAAAATTGGAAATGATAAAAACTTATCGCGGTCAAGTTGAAAAAGAATTGCGCGATATATGTTCTGATATTTTAAATGTACTAGAGAAACATCTCATTCCATTTGCCAGTTCAGGTGAAAGTAAAGTATTTTATTATAAGATGAAAGGTGATTATCATCGTTATTTGGCTGAGTTTGCTACAGGATCAGATCGTAAAGAAGCTGCTGAAAATTCGTTGATTGCCTATAAGGCAGCCAGTGATATCGCCATGAACGATCTGCCACCCACACATCCCATCCGTTTGGGTTTGGCGCTCAATTTTTCGGTATGTAAATAATTCCATAAGTGGATAATATCAATTTAAGTAAAACACTTGTTATTAGGTATAATTTTTTTGGTTTACATACTACACTCCGGTTCAGTTATTTAAAGGCACTAAAAATTCTATATTCAGAGCAACCATAATCTTTTGAAATTTTTAACCGATTGTAGAATTTTAAAATGGAATGACGATAGTGGTTTCTTTATTAAAAAAACTTTTTTTAAGAAATTTATCAAAAAAGTCCAAAAATGTGAAATTTTTTTCGGTTCACTTGAATAAAGGCACTTTATTATGTTTTTTATTATTTTTAAAGTAAGTGATGATTTTTTGTAGAGAGCTTTTGTTTATTGCAATTTATTACATCTTAATCATCTGAAGGATAAAAAAATTGGACGAAGCCCAACAGTTGTCGACAACTACATCAAGGACCTCGAGGGTATATAAAAAATTTTTAAGGAAGGGTTTCATTGTCTTTATCTACGTATGAGAAAAGGATTCTGCCTTATCCTTGTCAAAAATAAGAGCTCAAGCTGGAGTGCAAGCGAGCAAGTCATCAGTACGCAGAGTAATTAAGAGCTGTGAGTATCTTAAATACCTGAAATTACCAAAAAAGCCCCAACTTAATGCCCCTCCTAAGAAAAAGCGGCTTCAATTCGCAAGAGACTACATGGTATGGGATGTGCAGCAAAGAGGTCATGTAAATGATTGGAGAACCGTTGTATTTACAGATGAGAAGAAGTTTAATTTGGATGAGCCTGATGGCTAAAACTATTATTTCCTTGATTTGCACAAAGAAAAGCGATTTTTGAACCGACATCACAGCCGAGAGGGCGGCATTATGGTGTGGGGTGCTATTACGTACTATGGCACCATCGTTCTTGAATTTCAAAGTGCAAAAATGACTGGTGCAAGCTATAAAATTATTGGAATCGGCTTTTCCGAAGTTTAGTGAACTATTTGGTCCTATATCTTGGATATTGCAACAGGATAATGCCCCTATACACAGCGCCAGAGTAGTAAAGGAGTTCATTGCAAGCCAAAATGTTAATATTCTTGACTGGTCACCTATTCCTCAGATCTAAACATTATCAAAAATGTCTGGGGTTGGTTATCTCGTAAGGTCTATGAAGGAGGTAGACAATTTGATGACAAGCAGTCACTAATTCAGGCCTTTAAGTATGCTTGGAATCAAATTTCGTTAGATTACATAAATTCTCTTTATCTGTCAATGGGGGTTGTACCCATTACTAATAGTTCTTAAATAAAGTAAAACAAATTACAAAAATAAGTAAAACTGTTTTTCAATAAAATTAGTTAAAGTGCCTTTATTCTAGTGAACCAAAACAAATATCACATTTTTAGACTTTTTTTTGATAAATTGCTTAAAAAATGTTTTTTTTAATAAAGAAACCACTACTGTCATGATTTTTTTTATATCCCAAGGTGTCTAGCTTCCAGTTCCATTTTAAAATTCTGCAATCGGTTAAAAATTGCAAAAAATACAGGTTGCTGAATATGGAATTTTTAGTGCCTTTAGATAAGTGGACCGGGGTGTATTTATCAAAGTAATTGCTATTTTCTTGTGACTCATTTTTCATCACTTCATTTATCTTAATATAATTGGTAGGAAACATTGAATGTATTTCAGGAGTCAGACATTAAAAATTTCATTATAATTTATTCATACTAGAAGCTCGTAAAGAACACTTAAATTCTGATTACCAAGTTCTAGTTGGTATTATTTGCCGTTGTGATAATAAATATAAGTGAAAAATAAAGTGAATGAAATTTAAATATTTTTAAAATTATTTTTCCCAGGTATTTTATTATGAAATCTTAAACTCACCTGATCGTGCGTGTCGCTTAGCGAAAGCAGCTTTCGATGATGCCATTGCGGAACTCGATACATTAAGTGAAGAAAGCTACAAAGATTCCACACTCATTATGCAACTACTGAGGGATAACCTTACATTATGGACGTCTGATATGCAAGCGGATGGTAAGTACCCCAAGGCGTATTCATTTATAAGGCAACCGCAATAATACAAAAACAACGTGTTTGTACTTTCTGATGTCAGATTTTTAGGCAAAACTTCGGTAAAGTGAGAGTGAATTAGGAACAAAAAATTTTTAAAGTTTTGCTTAATTTAAACTTCAGTTTAAGAAAACTATTTTTAATTGCAAGAGCGAAAAATTTCAAAAAATTTGTCAAGTTTTCATATTACATATCGACTTTTTTATTTTAAATATAACTTAGGACATAGTGTAATTATATCAAGTGGACGCAAGTCTGCATGTGTTTTTTTGTTTACATTTGGTTTTTGTTCGATCTAATGTAACAATTTTTTTTCCATTTTTCTTTGTGTGTTTACGAAATTTGTTTAATTTTTCTTTGTGCTTATTCCTTTTGTGTATACATATATATATGTTTTTCTTTATTTGTGTCTTGATTTTGACATTTGCTTATACAATTTAACAAAATGTATGGTGAGTTCAGTTCACTATGACTTAGGGCTTTAATGAAATCATATGCCGATATGTAATAATAAAAAAGTGAAAATTACAAGAAAAAAAAGATAAAGAGA
The DNA here is from genome assembly GCA_947397855.1 of Thelaira solivaga. NCBI lineage: Eukaryota > Metazoa > Arthropoda > Insecta > Diptera > Tachinidae > Thelaira > Thelaira solivaga. Next base: position 81,647,926 of record OX377610.1, read on the forward strand.
AAAAATACTGAAGTTGAAAGTACAACAAACGAAAAAATTGACTGTAGGATTGCGCTTATGCCTTGTATGTGCTTTTGAGTATTTAATTTTTTTTTATAAGAAGCAAAAAAAAACTTATTTTAAATTTTGCACTTACAGGTGATGGTGAACAAAAAGAACAAATTCAGGATGTTGAAGATCAGGATGTGTCGTAATTTAAGTAATAACACCCATTAAAAAAAAACAAACAAAACAAAAATCCCCTATAAAATTACTATTTGCATTTCTTATTTCTAAAACGAACAAAAACAAAACAACAGTTTCTCCAGTTCTATTACTACACCACAAACAAAAAAAAAAAAAAAAAAATAAAATAAAAAAACATCCACAGCCACCAAAAAATCTTCTTACAACTTTTTTCCGTTTATACACACACACGCGGATCGATCGTTGTCGTCTAATAGCTCATAATATGAAAAAAGAAGAAGAAATCACAAACAGCATGTTTTTCATTTTACTCTCATTTTTTGTATTTAATTATTAATAGTAATTATTACAATATATTTTTGCCACATTTCTTACACCTTTCATACTCACTTTGTGGTTTTTTTTTTTTGAGAACGAACGAAATTTTTTTATATCAGCATATTTCTGTACACAATTTCTCATACATACTTGAATTATGTTTTAATGGTTACTATATTTTAAAATTAAACGTCTTATAATTTGTTCATTATTTTTTTGTATCTAATAAATATATTGAAACTAACAGGTTGGTGCGCCCAGCAATGCAAACATATTGCGAACGTCATTCTATACACATGTTGATTATGCACATGCATATCAGTATATTGTATAGGTTAATCGATAAGCTTTGCTTTCAGCAAGCCTCAGAATCTTTACTTAAAGATTATGACCAAATCATGCATTTATTGACTACCAGGGACTCTAAAACTGCTTTCAATGAGCACATATGACAACACGTCTAGTTCCAGTTAAAGGCCCAATGTCAGAATGCACTAGTTTTCTTTTTAAGTTTTGCAGTTTATTTGATACGATACATGCTATGCGTGGTTCTTTACTTTAATTTTTTTTTTTTTTTAGAATTGATAATATATCCAATTTAATATTGGAAATGTGCTTTCAAGCCATTTATAAATTTTAGCTTCACTGAACGACTATATAAAGCAAAAGTTTGTCTTCGTTAACAATTTGACATGTTTCTAATTACCAAAACTTTTTTTTTTTACTTTTAGTAATTTGTCTTACTAAAAGAAAGCAACTAGGCAAATACTAAATGTTTTTTTTTTTCGTTTTCTTGAAATATTTAAATAAATGTCGTCTTAGTATTTAACAATATTCAATTAATTCAATCAATTGTTAGCAACTACAACTATTATTATTTCACGTTGCGTATGTTTGGATTTTATTTAATAAAAAAAAAAAAAAAAAAAAAACTTTTTTCCCTCTCGCGTGTACCGTTCGTTCTCTCAACAAAATGAATATTAAAACATTTTTCTATTTTGCTCCCCTCCCATTACCCATTTAAATGTGTGAATTTTTTGCATTAATACATAATTAATATTATAAAAATTGAAAATAAAAATATATATATAGATATATTAAAGCAAAACAACAAAAATACAACAAAAAATAATAAACAAACAAAAAAATTAAGTAAAACAAAACAAAAAACTCATTATTTTTTTTCTCAAAACAAAAAGTAACATAATTTTTAAACCAAAAACATACTACTACATCCATCAGTCGTCAAATTTACATGCATACATACATACATACATACATACATACATACATACATACATACATTCATGCAAACACATTTTTTATTTGTTCTTTTCATTCGATTAAGTAAATGCTACAAACACACAATAAAATTACAATAAAAAGAAAATTAATAAATGAAGAACAGAAGTGAAAAAAAAGAAAACTCTTACTTTTAAGTATAAAAACCAGGCAAGCAGGCAAATAGCATTTCATTCCTTTATTGATTTAAATAAAGATTGATTGATAGACACACAGCCAACCAAGAGAAAATAAGCAGTAATAACATTTTCTATATAGTATATATATATATATATATATATATATATATATATATATATATACATATATACAATCAATTAATATTAAAAAAAATAATAATTAAATAAAAAAAAAGTATATAAAATTAGTAATATTCTCTTTGCTACCAAACGATAAAGAAAATACGGTTGCTCATCAACCAAAACCAAGAAAATTCGTATGGAAATAGCAACTCAATAATATTAAAAAATAAAACAATTGTAGCCGTTTTTACAGATACAGATAACTTTATTACGAAATTTATTACCAGCATAAGAAAATTGAAAGAAACAGGAAGCCCTTGCAAATACAATAAGTGATAGTATTAACAAAAAACAATTTTACATTCCCATGACATACATACAACATACAAAAATAATTCAATCAAAATAACATTCTTTTGTTAGGCGGCGACAGAAGCAGGGTAAATAAAACATTCAAGCAGCAGTAAACTACTTATATTTAATGTAAAAAAATAATTTAATTATTTAATTTTTGTATTTTTATTTTCACTAATGGAGAAAATATAATCATTGCCGCTTTACAAACCATATTTCAAAGTTTTTATTTTTCGTCGTTCAAAATAAATTAAAAAATTATGTTAGTTGTACACAAACACACTACATGATTTTTTTTTATTGATTAACATTATATAAAAGAGGCGTGGATGTGAGAGGGCAGGGACATCCTTAGACTAGTATGTAGTAGACGCTAGCCTACCAGTCTGGTCCTCGTGGGTTAAATATCTGTTTAAAACCTTGTGTTTTGTGCAGACAAGTCAAGAAGCTACGAATATTTGTATTGTATTAAGAAAAATGCTAAAAGTAAATCTCTCCCCCAGTTACCCCATTTACACACAGTAGAGACGTTTATTGTTTTCTAGCGAGTGTATTTTTGTATGGAAGGAAAATAATTCAGATGACGAATATTTTCTCTGTTAGAAATTCTATTTGCGGTAAGCTGTGTGTAATATGTTTTTTTTAATGTGGTTGCCGTAAATGATGCTTAAAGTAATTCAAATTAAAGTTAAATTCTGTTCTACTTTGTACGTTCTTAAATAAATATTAATCAAAAAAAGCTTTTTAGTGAAATGGCAAATACTGGTTGAAATATGTTTCTTTGAAAATCAATTTTTTTTTGTTAATCCTAAAGTAAATAATTAACTTAAAGCAAAGAAACTCAAATTAACGAGATTTTATTATTTTTAAAAGCCATAAAATCTCTAGGTACTCCATTTTGAAATGAATAAAAGACAAATTCTAAGAAAGATGTCCAATAGGAATGCAATATAAATAAATTTAATTTAATTTAAAATGTTTGCGAACATATTTTCATAAGTATTTAATTTCAAACAATCAAATTAAACTACAAAAAAAAAAAACTCCGTCATCTGTCTTGCTATAAAATTTTTGTATTTGTAGTTGTTTTATATACAAGGTATGTAAAAGGCACACGTATGTACTTACACACGTTTATATAAGACCGATTGACATCTTAAAAATTTCCATAAAAAAATGAAAATTTTAAATTTCAGTTGTTTTTTTTTTTTTTTAATTTTTCTCTACCATTTGTGAACCCATGGCTCTGATTTTTTTGCACAGACATTATGGCTATTATTTCTGTTAAAAATGCGTATAAAATTTTTTTGTACGTTTTGTATTTTAGACAAAGTACGCAAAAAACGTACTTAGAAATATGTTCAAAAATAAGGCAGTTGCACTTCAGAGCTCATAGCTCACCCATTTATGGACCGATTGGTCAGAATTTAAATAGCATACCAAAGTTTTCTATAGGTCTTCTAGCGACTTAAAAAATTGATTTCAACATTCACACGGTCCTACGGATTATATATACTTTATAATGTGGCACATGCGGTATAGAAATTACAGATGAAATGGCAAACTTGTATACCTATACCCTATTCACTTTTTGTGAAGGGGAATTTTTTTTGGAAAATTATATTCTACAAATCTTCTGAAATAAAGAAAAGGGGCAAGCGTTACGGATATTATTCAAATAACAAAGGATTCATCTTCATTGCAGCAGCTTAGATCTTTCATCAGCAGAGTGAGTGAACTGGGGCAAAGCCTAGCTTGCGATATTTGATGAAAACTATCCAAAATTTAGTTTTTTTTGTCATGATTTGCCCTCCGATGCTGCTTAATAGCTTAAGAAAAGGATATCCCATAAAATATTTTTTGTCTTGAATTATAACTTTTTAGTGAGCAACATTTTTCAGGACAGTTATATTCTTAATTGAAAGAGAGGCACAGAAATGAGCCAGTAAAAATTTTACAAATGAGTTAGTGGCGATTGTCTTAAATATTTCTCAGAAACTAAATTTTCCAACATTTTTGATAGAAAAATTTCATTGTTTTAATGGGGAATATTCACCCCTATCGCGAATAAAAGAGAAATTCTTATTGACTTGAAATGTTCATTCCCGTCGAAGGGAAAATTGCTATCGGGAATCTCACTGAACCAATTTATGAATGGCCCTTGTAAAGGTGTCAACTAATGTGAATAAACGATTTTATCAGGAATGAATTGAAGTTTTTATAGGTAGATCACCACTTGTTAATACTCTTGTTAAAAAATTGCTAAATTCTGCTTGCTAAATTAAATTTTAGGAAAAAAAGAAAGTGAACATTTTAAAGCAAAAAAGTATTTACGATAAAGGGAATTCTTTTATGATTGATATCAAAGTAAAAGTGAACAAAATTCGATTGAAATGATATTCGTGATAGGAAAGATTTTCTTTCATAAAACTCAGATTTCTGTATTAGAGAGTTAATTAATATTAATTTTTCTCTCGCGTTTCAAATTTTGTCTACACAACTATTGTACTTTTAAGAAAATGAATGGATTTATTAAAGGTATTGCAATCTAGCATTTTTTATTTAATTATAATTCTGTTGTGCTTTAATTTTAAGGGGAAGCTACTTTTTTTTAAACTAATTTAATTTCTTACACTATACGAGTATTCTTGCTAAACTAAAGTAAGAATTTAATTAAAGAAGCTTTGCGTAGTAAAGTTTATTAAACAACACAAATTACTATAAAAACTTAGTTGTAGTGAATATTAAAATTACAGAATATCGCCACCACCACTATACATACAAGCACACACACTCGCACGCACATACATATACTCCTTTAACATCCTTTTTCCCACTTTAAAAAATTCATCATTCATAACGAGTATTGCGTTAATTGTCTGAAATTGATAAGAAAAGTCTTGACATTCTCACCAATATACGAATATTTTACAAGTTCACACTATTAATTCATCTTGCTCTCTCACTCACTCGTAGAGAAGATTTAAATTAAACAATAAAAAAACGAATTATGAGAAAAAAAAACAGCAGTGTATCACAACACTCTTTCATCATAAGAAAATATATTTAATTACAAAAACAATGAAATTCTTTTCCAATAAATGAAAACAAAAAACCAAACTGATCTAGTGTTATATTGATGCTTCTACTTTAAGGGAATAATGTGGCAGGAAATTAAAAAGGGCATTCGATATCGAATGAAAACCATGCAAAAATTTATTTATTTTTTATGAAAAAATTTGAAAATTTCGATAGAAGTTGTTACACATGATTTGGCCTCAGGTTTTTTTGATTTTTTGTTAAGAATAAATGATTTTCTTTAATTTCTGTACAAAAATCATCATGCACCGCGATCTTTAAGATCAGGGCAAGGAATTTCATGCACTCGAAAAACGAAAATATGCGCTTAAAAACACAAAATATTACAGAAAAAAATTAAAAAGTGTGAATTCAGGTACATAAATAATCGGAAAATTTGTTTTTCAAAACTACAAATTTCATGTACTCGTACGCGAATATACAATATAAGATCTGCCTGACAATGCTTATCTGTACACCATCATCAATTAATTATTTCGTAAAGGGCCCCATACACGACTACAGCATGTTGGTGTAATTAAGTGATTGCGCCATCAAACGCAAACATCTATTAACACCAGCATGCTGGCACAATCTTCATTTTTAAGTAAATCGTTTCTAAACGTCGAAATTTTGTTTCGCAAATTTTAGCATTCTTATTCAGTCATTCATTCAACCTCAAGCTACCTGTCTTCTTTTTTTACATCTTTATGAAAGATACGAAGAGAGAACAAAAAAGAATTGTCGAGTAAGAGCAAGTTTGTACCCCTTTCCATTCTTCTTTCCTCTCTCCTACAAAATCAAGAATTGCCCAATTTTGTGGTCCTGTTGAAAATGCAGTGTGTGATTCTGGTCTTATTATGAAAGAGTGAACTGTAGTAGGTGAATACTATTAATTAAAAAATATAAAAATAAATACAAATAAATATGCATTCATAACAAAATATATAAAAATACATGAATAACAAATTAATGTAATTTTTCAATTTCATCAGGGGGGTTATTATGTATTTCGATGCAAATCGAAATGACTTTCGAATGGAATTTTTACTTCGAAAGAAAAATCTAGTAGGGAAGTTTTAAAAATGTATATTTTTTTCGAATTTCCTACATAATTCGTTTTTTTCAAAATTGAAAATTCTCTTCGAAAGCCTTTTCCCAGAATCGGTTTTAAGTTACTGAGTAAAACCATGCATTTGCATGAAAATCCTTGCCCTACTAATTGTTATTTTTAATACACACATTTTGTTTAAAATGTCGCATGTTTTGCAAATTATGTATATTTAAATTACTCGTGATTTGCTGCTGTTCTGAAAATCGCCCGATTATGTGATTTGTAAAGAAATCCCTTTTTTTTTTGTTGTTTTATTTGTTTGTTTCAATTTTGCATAAAGGGGAAAATGAAATTAATCGTTGTAAGCTTAAATTTTGGTACTTATAATTTTAAAAAGTTCACAAATATATAAGCTATACTTACTTGCTCATTTCGCATACGATTAGAGTCGAGTCTTGCGAGTTCTTCTTTTGGGTAAGTAAAGAGTCAACGAGTATTCCTTAATATACTTTTTTATAACAACTGAATTTAGGATATTAAATGCTAATGTGTATAAATAAATTCAATCAAAAACCGGCATGTACAATATGCTTAAAATTATTCAAATAGAAGGGGTGTGTTCTTGTATTCCCAATCCATTCGAAATATGTTGTATTTAATGTTTCAAATTCACATACATGATTGGAAAATTTATAACATTTTTAAAAGTAACTGAAAAATAATCTATCAAAATTAATGATTTAAACTTAAATTATTCACTTGTACACAGAATTTACATATTTTTCAATACTTCTTTGTTCAGGTAAAATATTTTAAACTTTGAGATAAAACAGGTATTAAAATATTTAAATTTTTCATTCCATTCTATGGGTTGAAAATACAAGCATAATTATTTTCATTTAAACACAAAATGCAAAAAAAAAGCTATAGGTCGCAAGGAAACGAATGCAAAGGTTTCGTTTTGTAGTTTTCCATACTAATACTCTGAAAAACTACAAAACGAAACGTTTGAATTTGTTTCGTTTCGTTTCTTTGCGAACTCTGAAAAAAGTAAATAAATAAATAAATAAAATGTTAAATACGTGTATTCATATTAATTGATTTTGTTTTTTTTTCAAAATTTAACGCCTTATTTTTCAATTATTTTAGCTAAATGCAATTCATTTTTTATGCATACGTAAAAGTAATTCCTTTAAACTGATAGCATGTTTTGATTTAGTATCTTGAAGTAATTTGTATTGATCTTCTACGGTCTTTAAAATGCGTGGCTATATAAAAAGAGACAGCAATTAATAATGTTTTGAAACTCTATCGGTGATAATAAAATTGTAAACTAACTTACTATGTATTTTGGTTCCAAATGCGTTTCATGTTTAATAGCTAAACACCAAAGATTTAAAGTTAATTGAAAAGTTTGTTCTTTCGATAAATCAGCATAGCGTACAATTCTTAAGAACAATTCTAAGGATAATGTGGCCTGTAGTTTATATTGTTGAGAGGAACCTAAATTACTTAGTTGTCGTAAAATTGCCTCCAATACAAACTTACAAATATTATTAATTTCCGCCAAAAATTTGGGATCGTTGCCATATAATTCATCATTGGAAACAACTAAAATTAAGTTTTTTAACGTTCATTCATGTACAAAACTGTATGGTACTAACCTTGCGGCACATGATAAGGAAATTCATCAAAAGTTTGTACGTACAGCATATCTAAGGCATTAAGATAAATTTTTGTAGGCCCTGCCGTATTCAAAGTAAATGGATACTTTTGCACTACATCTAGTAATAAGTTTAAAAGGTATAGAACACCCTTTTCTGGACTATCAGGCACCAGTAATAACGTAGCCAACATATTACTAAGATATGATACTAAATATGAGTCCATACATTTGGCTTTGCCATCAATTTGAATGGAGTTTGGTAATTCAGCTACTAAGTTTAATGCTTCTTCAAAGCAAGCATCCGCTTGCCCTAAACATTGATTTACTAAGGCCACTTGACCAGTTAACATATACAAGTCCATTTGTTGCTGCAACGAGGTTATACTGGGTATAGTGATAAAACAAAAGGCTATACAAGCCTTGACAAAACCTAGAGTTTTGCGTGTATGTTTATTTTCAACAATCTTGCAAGTTTCCATTGCCAATTTATTAACACTTTGGACAAGTGTGTTGTAGACAGCATCTAAATTGGAAAAAGAACCACGAGCTTCCACGTAAAAATTTAGTTGTTTTTCAAAATCACGGCCAAAATAAACTTTTCGTATAAAATGACAAATTAATTGAGAAATTTGACGACGTTCGTCCTCAACGGTAAGAGCACTGAAAATATATGTAAAATAAAAATATCATTATTTATTATTGATGTCGTACTATAGTTGTTTTGAGGGTAATCTAGTAGTGCGATTCAGTAACTTTTATTACAAACATTCGTATCGAAAAAAAAAAACGATATTTTATAGAATTCGGTATTCAGCTACTTTCCGACAAAAATATTCGAAGTTTAAGACGAACAGCACATAAATAATCATCGCAAATAACGTTTGCTAGCGTACCGAATATTTTTGTTGGAAAGTTGCTGAATACGAATTCGATAAAATATCGTTATACTTGTTTTTTCGATACGAATCTTCGTAGCTAAAGTTACTGAATCGCACTACAGGTCTGAGGAAAGTACTACTTTTTTACGTCATGTATTCAAAGTACAAAATACATTAATGAGTGAAGGAATAGCGGAGTTTAGGCTTCAGTGTAAAGTCCTTTGTATCGAGTGTACAAATGTAATTTTCTACAACACTTAAGAACTACAATATGAAAACCCAATATAAATACGTTTTACAATTGTGTAAAACAGCTGCCGCTACATGGTGAGAATGTGTTTTTTACGTTTTAAGTGCTGAAAACAACTTATCTACTTGAAAAATGTGTATATTAGCATCACAGTTGTTTACATTTTATTATTTTCGGAAAAAAATCGATCACGCTTTCTAGTTAACATTTTCCGTAAATATACATTAATTGTAAAAATACTTCAAAGCCTGAATCCTGCTATTATTTTTCTTTTTTTAGGGAGACAATACAATTTGTTATAGAAAACAAACTTTTAACAGATACGTATAAGCGTAACCTCGTGTTTCTTAATAACTTGTCCAACTTTAATTCTTAGTTTTAATTTTAAGTAACAGAAACACTAACGTACCTATGCGGGATTGATTTTACAACATTTAAAAAAATGTAGATCAACATTGTAAATTATTCACACTTACTTGACATAATCATTGAGTATTTTTCCAACATACATAAGAACATTTATGACCACTGCATCATGGGTGAATTCTTTGCCATTACGTTTGTAAATGTCTAAAATATATTTACAAGCTTCTACTTTAGCTGACTCTTTTTGAAATAAATCTATAAATGGCAAAAAGTTTTCCTGCAACAAAATTTACGTTTATGCAGTTTTGTAAACATTTAATAAAATCGTTTTTTTTTCAAATCATATTTGCTTACCTGGACTAATAGCAATTCAATATTTTTTTGATATTGTAAGAGTTTATCCAATATATTACGCAATTGCTGATGGTGTTTTTCGCCAACTTTGGTTGGACCAATACGAGAATGTATTTCGCCCAGAAAGCGATTCAGTTCGGTAACCTGTAAATTATTATGACATATTACAAACAATATTAGTTATTTAACAGTTTACCGGAAAATTGGAGGCTATAAACTGCGCCCATGATTCTACGCAAGTTATATATTCACTGGGATCCGTAAATGTATTAATAGTTTTAAAAGATTCTTGTAAAAAAGCATTGCGTTGTTCAAATAAAGGATTACAGCTGCTCATGCTTGAACCCAATGCTTTAAAAAGTTGAGATTTTGATATGCCTTCTGTGTTTGATAACGTCAAAACATTAACGAATTCTAAAGCGTTAGATGCAATAAATTCTGGTTGAAAAGTTTGTAAAATAGCCATTAAAACGGTGCCGCTGTTTAATAATATATTGATAAATATACATTCCCATATGATATGCTATTTATTCCAACTTACTTGTTTTTAACATTTTGTACATCTTTCAAAATATCCTCTGTGTAAAAATTATTTTTGTGTACAAGAGCTTGAAGTATAAAGTTGAGCGCTGGTCCATAAAGGGACAAATATACTGACATATCTACTCTTTGACGATTTAGTTCAGAGCGTATTGAACCGCTGAAAACCTTTAGAAAAAATATACTTATCTAATGACAGATTTTAATTATTATTGGATTACTGTACCGATTGATAAACAAATAAAAAATCTTTAAAATTATTTTGTATATAAGTTTTGTTTGAAGTGACCAATACTCCAACGCGCACTAAGTAGCAACGAGCATATGTAGCCACCAAAGGATCTCCAACACCACGTATCATTTGTGTTAAACGTTGTAAGGCATCATCAAAGCTGTAAGAGTAAACAATTTGAAAAAGAATCTTTATCTCTATGAAACTGGTTTGCTTACTTTTCATTGAGGAATTCGTAGCATTTTAAAATAGACATTTCTATGTATAATCTAGGCAGTAGTTCTCTTATCGAAGCTATTTTAAAAAACCAATTAAGGCAAGTATCTCGAGCACTAGCAGCATTTGCTTCACGCATGGATCTAACAAAAAGTACATTAAAATTTTAATTTCACTTTTCAGATTACATTCGTTTAAATATTCTTACTCTGGTCCTGATAATGTTTTCGCTTTTAGTCTATCATAAACTAATTTTCCAAAAATATCCAGAATATCTGTTATCAATACAAATTGACTAGGATAGAAGGGTAATACTGAGGTGTCTGCCAAAATTTTTGAACATTGTATGGCAATTTTCAAAGCTTTGACTCGTTGATCACTATGCCAAGATTGTACTAATTCATGATTTAGTTGTTCAATACGTTGTATATATTCTTGTTGCGTTAAGTCCATCATATGTCGTATTGAACCATCTTCAAAATCATCTAATTGCTCTAAGCGAAATTTTACCTTATCGGAGACTACTGTTTGAGCTTTTACTGTTGCGAAAAATATTGAAAACTTATAAGAGTAAGAAAACAGAAGCATCGTTTACTTACTTGCTTCTGTTCCTGGCAGTGTTTGTGCTGATGTTGTTAAGAAACTAGTAGATATTGATAATTTTTCTGATGTTGTAAATTTATTTAATATGGCCAAACGTTTTGAATTCCAATGCAAAGAGTCATCTGCAAATACATCTTTTTCCAGTTTATGTGCTCTGATTTTTTTGTAAGATTCCTAACAAAAATAAACAGTATAATAAATATTGAAAGGAACAGAGTATTATTTTTCGGGGAAAGCTTTTATTATTAGGATCCATTTGACAAAACTTCAATTACGGAAGTTGAAAAACATAAACTTACGTATTCCGAGGCCATTTGTGACAATGGATCTAACGACTCTTCTTCCTGCTTAGCAAATTGTGTCAAGGGGTCTATACCATCTAGACTTTGAAGTAGAGGTTCAGCCAATATAGACATACTAGACGATCTACTGCTGGTGTTGCTGCCCATACTTGAGGGTCTAGTGCCTTTGCTCTCTACCATAGTAACAGTAGCTAATTTCAATGGATGGTCATAAGTTTGATAGCCTTGCAATTGATTTTTGGTAACCTCATAGGACCGAGGTACGCATACCCTTTAAAAAAATAGTTTTTCGGATTCTTCTACAATTTCTGAAATATTTCTATAATATCTTACCAGTCACTAGCCATTTAAATTTTTTTCTATTGCTTTAATTAAAAAATGTGCACAACGAGAAATAAAACAAAAACTTTTTTTTTATCATCGAAAGTTCATAATTGTTGTTTACGTTCAGCTGTTTTAAACGGCTGATGCTTGGCGTTGCCATATGGTGATTGGAACTGCAGAAAGTTGCCATATCACTTAGGAGTTATTGTGTTGTAATGGGTGTTTCCAAAAGTATATAATAAGAGTCAGCTTAATTTGTTGTTCACTTCTTAAGCATATCGTTGGATCGTTATTACCATTTAGCAATTAATTTCCTGACATTTAAGCTAATTAAAAATTGTAATTGATTACGAGTTCATAGTAAGATAAAGATTAAAAAAACCCATCGAATCGCGTACAACAACCACAAAAATTTTTAACATATTAGTTTTTTTCACCATAGATGACGCTTTAAAAAGAGTAATTAATTCAAATATGAGATGATTGCGTTGGTTGGTCTACCTTGTTAAATTTTCCTACTATTTACAATACAAGTTAGATAACCTTTTTTTTTTATCAAATATTAAACTAAATGGGTTTCAGATTATATTAAATTCCTTTAGTTAAGTTACAAAAAAAAAACCAATTGTTAAAATATTTTGGAGCGTCATCTGTTTTTAAATCTTACTAACATACAGTGCCGGTAAAAATAATAGCACTGACTGCAGTTAATTTAGTTACTACCGTACTAAATTTCCATTAGTATTAAACTGTGATATAAAGAAATATGAGAGACTTTCAAGAGGAGTTAATTTTATTTTCCAAAAGTTAATGATTCCTCTCATATGATACAATTTTTTTTACTGAAAAAATATAGCATTGGACGATGTTTGGCTCCTTCTAGTACACATTTTTATACCCTTCACTGTAAGTAAGAAGTAAGTTTTTGATTCCGTTTGTAATTTCTACACTGTACATGGAGCAGCCTATAAAGTATATATATTCTGGATCTTTATAAAAAGCGAATAGTCTATGTAGTGGTTGATATCATCTTTCTGAAGTCCCTACGTAACGTACTGAAGATTTTAGCACATTAATCTGTCAGCTGTTTCTGTCTTACAATTGCTATTGACATTCAGCCGAATCGGTTGATAAATTGTGGAGCTATAAGTTAAAAACCGCAAATATCTCTTCTTTTGACCTTTTTTCTTAGTGGGTTTCTGGTGTACGAGTATGTTGTCTAAAATACAAAACGAGCAGAAAAACGTGGTATGCAGTTGCATGCAATGATAGCCATAAGGTTTTTGCTAGAAATCAGAACGATCAGTTCACAAATAACCAAGTAAGAACAAAAATACAACCGAAATTTTGGTTATTCATTCATTTCTGTTTTGTTTTTTATGCGCACTTTGTCTAACTACAAAGCGTAGAAAACAACGTAGTACGCAGTTTTGTCACAAATTACAGCAAGTAGGATTAAAAATATTATAATTTTTATACAGAAAAGCTTTTAAAGGTTAGGATGCTTATAAAAAATTACACAAGCCATGGTTATTCATCATTTACGAGATCCCTTATCTGTACTCCCCCTAATGATCTGAATGACTCTGACATGTCATGTCGATGGTGATTATATCCGAAGGGGTATGTAAAGTTTGAAGTCTCTGTTGCTGATCGTTCAGGAGGTTTCTTGTTTGAAGCCAACCCTGGAGGTGGCAGCAGTTTCGTGATGAACCCACTAATTGTCATTAATACCTCATTGGGTGTGCAAAATTTCAAGTCAATACTGTTAACCGTTGAGGAGTTCCCTCGTCTGGAGCATATGCAATAACATGCATTGTCATCGAGACTGGACCAGTATGTAAATTTTCAGCTCAATCGGACACCGGGAACTGGGTCAAATTTAACTTGCAAGATTCCACCTACACATACATACAAAGCGAGTTAGATAAAAGCTTTTAAAAATGAGAGAAATCGGTCCACAAATGGCCTAGAAAATTTTAAAAATACAACAGAAATTTTAGATTTTCATTAATTTGTTTTGTTTTTTAGTGGAAACTTTTAAGTTGTGTATGTGCGTCATGTTTGTGTATACAAACACGAAACCGGGTAGTCCATCTTATACAAACGTATGTATGTGTTTCTGTATTCGTGTATATTAAATATTTAATTGAATATTTTTCTTAGAATTTCTTTTTTTATTAATTTAAAAATTAAGTGACTGCAGACATTTTATTGCTTTTAAAAATAAGGTTCTCAGGAGGAATTCTTTCTTAGAACTCATTGATTTTAGTTTCTGTAAATGAAATTTAATTTTTACTAGCATTTAACTCGCTACTTCGTCAGCGAAGTACCATACTGTCGCTAATATAATTTAAGTGAGTGAAGATAAACCTGCCGAGTTAAATATGTTTTAACGTAACCCGTATTTGTAAATATTTTTTTAGTATTTATAAATATGTTTAGGAGAAATATAAGTGCATAGCTATAAATATGCATAAATACGTTGACTTCTCACAAAGATTACGGGATGGAACACATATCATTTTAAAGGGTTGGTCGTCTAGATTTGTAATTTGTCACCCAAATAGTCAGAAGTTATTTTGGACTATTATTTAAATTTATTTGAAATTTCCATATACCCCAGTACTCTTGTTCTCAAAGATTTTGGAAGTTTCCTTTTTGTATCATAAAATAAAAACTACGAAATTTTCCGAAAATATTAAAACACCTACAGAAAGTTTAGAACCTACAGATTAAAATCCATTTTGATTATGGTAATTTTTCTTTGTGAAATCGGGAATGGTACCCTGGCAAGGTAGGAAGTGGTAAGAGTCCTTCAAAGCAACAGCTCTGGGGTATATGGAAATATAAAAATTTTTTTAAAAATAGCCTAAAGTAACTTCTGAGAATGTGGGCGGTAGATTACAAATCTAGACGATCTCCCATTTAAAATGATATATGTCCCATGAAGTACTTTTAGCTTCATTTTTATAAAAAAAATCAAAAAGTACCATTTTATTCTTTTAATGATTTTTGACTTTGCTCAGGATCATTTAATTCTAGGTTTTTAAATAATAAAAAGTACCATAAAATATAAAAAGTACCATATATCCTTTTAATGATTTTTCACTTTGTTCAAGACCGTTTACATTCGTTTACATTGCAAGATCGAAAAGTACCATAAAATTAAAAAAATAAAATACTATTTTGTTCTTTAATTACTGATTTCTTATTTCGTTCAGTACTGTTTAATTCTACTGTAACAATTCAAAGTTTGAACATAATATAAAAAGTAGCACTAAAATTAATTAAATATAAAGTCCAATCATATTTTCTCAGTTTGGTACTTTTTTCTCATTTATTTTTTTAAATAGAGTTTTATTGGGTTTTACAAATTAATAATAGAATGTACATATGCTGAAGTAATTTACATAAAAGTACATATTTAGAAATAGAGTAAAAAGGGGTAAATATTTTACCACTTATTTGATCGAATTTTAAAAAAGTGCCAATATACATTGAAGACTTTTTAAGAAGAGAAGAATACAAAAACGTACCAAAATTAGTTTTTACCTTTTTTATCGAAAAAGTACCAAATACCCATCCGCTTATTTTTTTAGTAGAACATTTTGCAGCTTGAACTTTGGCTCTATCTGTAGTAGCCGGAGATTTAAAAATTTCGGTTTTCCCGTTTTTACCCTTTTTTACCCCCTTAATATTCAAATTTCCAAAAATCCCTTCTTATTCGTCCTACACATTGGGACCGAATTTGAAGCCCGTAACTTTAGCCGTTTGGCCTGGGCGATAATGATAAGTCAGTCAGTCAGTTAGTCAGTAACGTTATTCTTTTATATGTATAGATTTTAGGATTCAAAGAATTTTCTTTTTAATATTTTTAATTTCTTTTTTTATTTTTATATTATATTTTATTTGTAAGTTTATTTGACATTTTTTTATTGAGCTTAAGGACGTATTATAAGAATGTATTTTTATATCGATATCTCGCTCCAATAATAATTAAATCAATTTTTAAAATACGACCTCAATCTTAATAAACTAGCCGTTTCAACTTTATAATTTTTTCTATTTTTCTGATATTTAAGAAGAATGTGGAAAGTGAAAAATATGAATATTCGACTAACACAGTGAAGGATATGTAAGAATGGTCTCAGCTGAATTTAACTTGTTAATTTTAATTTATAAAAAAAAATGTTGGATCTGACCGAGATTTGAATCTGGATATTTGGAGTTAAGCAGTTTGATCTAAAAATATATATGGTTAGATGTACTAATAATTTAAACCATATTGTATATCCTTCCTCTAGATTATGGTTAACTCAACCAAAGCTTTTCTTTGAGACAATTGATTCCAAAATTTTTGAGTACTGGCATCCAGAAAAAAAAAAGAGTCAAAGTAGTTTTTGTTATTTTACAAAAGAAACAATTTTATTTATAATTTTTGTTTTTTTTTTTTTTTTTTTTTTTTTTTAAATGTTACAATTCCTTATACAATTTCTTTTTTAAATATTAATTTGTGTAAAAAAAGGAATTGTTAAAAATTCTTAAAAATTAATTTTTACAGTCTTAAAAATATTTTACAATTAAAACATTTAATATTATTAAGTTTTTAACACATTCTTGGAGCGCAATTAGAATTTGTGTTGCACAAATTGTGTGAAATTTATAAAAAATTTATGATTTCTAGGGATATTTTACAATATTATTCGTCAATATAGATGTGTTTAAGTAAAAGGTTTTTATTTATATAATACACACAAAATAATACATAATTACAATATATTAATAATGATAATAATAAAAATAAAGAAGTGACATAGATTTATTTAGACTTGCATTCATTAAAATTAAATGTTTTCTTGGTTTTTCTTTCTCTCTCTTTTATTTTTTTTAAGAAGTTTTAATCATTTAACCACCAGTTGGTTTTTAAATTTTTTTTTATAAATTATTAAGCCACATGATTAGCATGGCACAATTACCTTTATGTTATTATACATTTAAATCACATAAATATAAATAGATAAAAAAAATATTGTTTCCTCTTTTCTTTATAAATTTTTTTATTAAATTGTTTTCCAGGCATATGGAAAATTATGACTTTGACAAGTCCACTTTTTTTTTTAAATAAATCAGCATTAATTGTATATAGTTAGATGGTGTGTTCCTTATCTTACTAATTACTTTTTTTAAGTGGACTTATACCACTTTCAAATATAACAGTTCAATTGACTTTTTCTAATAAAACGCAACCTGTGAGCATTCTACAAGTTTTAAGGGTCAAATATGTATTTAATTTGAAATTTATAGCGGAGCTGGGAAATTCAATATTCAATTTAATCATTTTTTGCTACATTTTCAAGTTTGGAAAAAAGGTAAGATATTACCTTTTTTTAATTTTTACGCTTCTAGTTTTCAATTAAGGACATTAAGGACACAATTGAAAATATTCACCTCCAGCAAGGTGAAGTCCAAGGCCGACAAAACCTTAAAAAACACAGAAAAATGATGTGCCCATAAAAAATTTTAATGTAAAAGAACAAAACTTTTAATTAAAACAATAAATTTTTTTCTGTGTATGTGCTTTGTGACTGTGGCAGAATTATATATACAAGGTAGCAACAAAGCTACAACAAACATTAAAATGCAAAAACAACAGGCGTCTCTTCTCTCTTATATACCTTTCAGTCCCAAGGAATTTCAAAGTTGTCGGATTTTAATGAAATTTTTGGTATATGATAATAAGTCCTAAAATAACGTAAAAATTTATTTTTCATATCCATCCATTTTACAAAATATAAATATATAAAAATTAGACATTTATACATAAACACGTAAAATTTACCTACACGTTTGTGTAGCCGGGGACGGAAAGGGATAAAAGAGAAAATATCAATGTAATCCACTCATACACGTACACTTTTTATGTATAAAATATCGGCTCATAAGCAAATTTTGACGTTTACTAAAGATAGCAGGAGATGTACGCTGTTCTACTGTCAGTACCTTGTTAATTCTGCCATGGTGTGGCCTAAGGATCTCTTACTGCTAGACTGTTGGCAGCAGTTTTGTAGACTCCCAGCCAGGGTAATAGAACTTGACTAAATTAATTTGCTTCATTTAAGTCTTCAAAGAGTGCAAAGTATCTTATGGGTTATGTTACATATAGCCTAAGTGAGTATAAAAGTTGTTCTTTAATCTACAACTGCACGTAATACAAAATACAGAGATTTTTTTAAATAAAATTGTGATCAGCTGCTTAATTTGACAGAAAAATAGTTAGCCGATTTATTATAAATATAATAAAAAAAGCTTTTAGGTAAATAAAGCTCTTTTTGTACTTCTCTAGAAACTTAAACACTTCTCTGTCTAGCGCCTATTAAGGGCTTATAATCTAAACAATCATGTGCGTTATGTTGAAATGCCATAGTGATCGTGTAATATCGAACAAATGGTGTCTAACATGCCGCCCATGATGGCTTTCAAAGTTTTTTTTTTAATGTTTTTACTCTCGCGCTCTCAACATACCGTGCTGACATGCCGCGCATGATCATCTAATAGGTGCTTTAGTGTGACATCTCACTTGAAAAAAGCAGGAAATTACAATATGCCATTTGACAATCGAAAATAATGGTAGCTGAATAAAAATATAAGATTAAAGAACTAGAATTCGAGGCTATAAAACTTTTAGGGCCATATTAAGCTTCAAAAGTAAGATGATATCGCTAATTTACTTAAAAATATGTGTTTTTTGTTAAAGTTAATAAGTTAAAGTTTTCTCAATATCATATTTTTTATTCGGTAAAACTATAAAAAAATATATTTCAAAAGCTTTTCCTTTCAGAATAAAATATTTCAAAATTTCCCCCCACAAAAGTGCTGAGAAAATGCAAACTTTAAATTGGTCTTTTATAAAATCATATTTTTTGAATTATGACACTATTGAAGTAAATGAGCGATATGCTTGTTATCTTTTGTACAGCTCGTAGGTTTGGGAACCAGTCATATTTTAAACTTCAAGTAAAAAGTCAAAATACGTTTAAAAATACACCAAATTTTCTACTAAAGCGGCTGATAGACACATCAATATTCAACGTCAAATTATGCATTTGTGTGGGTTTGTTTAAAAAAAAGAGTCATCTGTATACGTTGTGTGTGATATTGATGAAAATTGAAATGAGTTTGATTTTTGTTAAAAAATTAATGGTAGTTTGATATGATTTGTGATCACCCGGTCAATATTAATTTTGTTTTGCGTAAAGTTGAGTGCCGATCGCAGAAGTTGTTAAAATAAAAATAGAAGAATAAAATTTTATAATAGAATTATTAGAAGTGTAAAGCGATAAAAGCACACAATACGAGATTCTCTTAAAAAAAATACTAAAAAAAAATATCCGGAAGCTGGTAAGCGAGAACTCGTTAAAAAATCAAATTTATTTTATTTTAATGCGATTAATTTTCTGTGAAGAAAGGAGGAGCCAATGCAATAATTTATGTAAAGACATCACCTTGGATTTATCTCTGATGTGGCATCAGAATAAAAATATTTTACTTACGGCAAATTGTAACACATTGGGTCTAATTATTCATTCCGTTTCACGATTGCGTAAAGAATTTGTTTTTGTGGGGAAGCAAAATTTACAATTATTGATTCCGCAATTTAGATAAATTTCTAAATTTTGCTTACGCAAACGGAATAAATAAAAAATATAAAAAAAAAAATAAAAAATTTCGCAAAATAAAATGTGTTATAGACTAATTTGTTTTATTTTTCGAAAATATTTTAATTTTATTTATTGAAATTAATGTTCTTTTTGTGCAATGGTTTTTCTTACCACCAACAGATAAAACATTAACACAATTAAAGAATTTAAAATAAGAAAATAATTCCGTAGGTAGAAATAATAACAATTTGAATATCTATCGATATTTCTTGACGCTAAATTTTCCTTTCCGTACAGATAGCGAACTGAAAGATTAAAATTGTAAGAAAAATAAAAATTTCGCCAAATAAAGTGTGTTTTAGCTTAATTTGTTTTATTTTTCGAAAATATTTTTATTTTATTTTATTGAAATTTTTTTCAGCTGACACAACAACACAATTCATTCACAATAGACAACTTTTTCATTCACAATTAAATAAAACAATTCAAAATAATAAGATAATTCCGTAGGGATAAATAATAGAAATTTGCATATCGATTAATATTTGAGCTGTTATATTTGAAAGTGGTATAAGTCAATTTTTTTGGAAGGGAGCCAGCGGTAATTCTAGTTAATTTACTAAAACTACCGCTAACCCATTATTTTTTTTAAAGGACTTTTACCACTTTCAAATATAACAGTTCACTTATTTCGACTAAAATTTCCTTTCCGTGCGGAATCAATAATGTTACCCATGAAAAAGCACAAAAAAATGAGTTTTATGGATTAAATTGACACCCCCAAATTCATAAAAAATTTTATGGGCTTATTAAGGGCTTATTTGACAGACTTCTATGCAGTATTTGTAAAATAACATAATATTTTTTATGAATTTGGACGCTATAGTTCAAGGCGAGTTCATAAAAGTTGGAGTCATCAAACATCTCTGTGTTTGAAATATTTGTGTATGAATTCGCCTTGATATAGTGGGTCACAAGCTTCAATATTTTTACCAACACAAATGCTTTCATATTTGATGTTAAATATTATTGATGTGTCTATCAGCCGCTTAGACCAGGACCACACAGCAATTTTAGTTGGGCAATTCTTGATTTTGTAGGAGAGAGAGAGAGAGAGAGAGAGAGAGGAAAAAAAATGAAAAGGGGTATAAACTTGCTTGTAAAAAAGGAGACAGATAGCTTGAAGGTTGAATGAATGACTGAATAAGAATGCTAAAATTGCCGAAACAAAAAGTTTTGTGTGTGGACAAACTGACAATTTTAAAAGAGAACTGAGAAATAATTGCCCAACTAAACTTGCCGTGTGTGGCCCTGGTCTTAACAATAAATAATTTTTCAAATAGGGCTATTCATAAAAAGCTTAACAAAACCTATACAAAGTCTATAAATTTTACAGGGCCTTTGCCACAAAAACATATCGCTCATTCACTGCAGTAATGGCATAACTCAAAAAATTTGGTTTTTCTTATAAAAAATTAATGTGTAAGTTT
This sequence comes from Thelaira solivaga, assembly GCA_947397855.1. Classification (NCBI taxonomy): domain Eukaryota; kingdom Metazoa; phylum Arthropoda; class Insecta; order Diptera; family Tachinidae; genus Thelaira; species Thelaira solivaga. Next base: position 81,669,342 of record OX377610.1, read on the forward strand.
CTCCTCAACATGTTATTTTACATTGTGTAGAAACATCATCCATATTAAACTATTGACAAATTTTTTTATAAGTAACTTATGACACTATTGCAGCAAATAAGCGATATGTAAATATTAAAAAAAAAAAAAAAATACTTATAAAATTATATGTGTGTGTTAAAAAATCTATCAACAAATTATTTGATCTAATTACTACAAACATAGCAACAATAAGAAGCAGCTGATTTCCATCATCAACATTATGATCACCATTATTTCCATGAACAGCAGCAACCTAAATAGGAAAAATAAGAGAAATCATTTTTTTTTTCGAGTTTAAAGCAAACAACAACAAGAAATATGTTAAAAAATTAAGTAAATATTTTTCACTAAAATATAGAAAATGTAAAAACCTTTTAAAGGCCCACTTTTATTTGGTTACAGTAGAGTGTTAATTGTGATCAATCACACCACTTGCACCGTTGCAAAGGCACTAAAGGTGACTTTTTTGGGAAATTCTGGACCTGGTGAGCCACGTGTTTTGATGACCGGTTTCAGGGGAGCTCTAGGCTTCAATGATAATAAACCTGCCGAAGCGGCCAATTCCTTAAGACGTTGCGAAAAACCATGGCCATTTGAAGATGATGTGTCTGAATTTGAGGAAACAACAGCTACACCATCCGTAACATCTCCATTGAGAGCTTGCACATTCGCCATAGAGTTAACGGTGGTGGCCGGGTGTATACGATACACTTGACCATTTGCTGAGGGATAGAGGAGACTAGCACTATTTACGTTAGCTTGTGGAGCATTTGTGTAGCTGAAAGTAGTAGAAAAAAATAAAAAAAAAGCAAATTAGTACACTAGTTATAAAAATATTTTTGTTTATTAAACATTTTTCAAAAATATTTACTTAACATGTTTTTCCATGAAATCACATGCTCCTAGCAAATTGTATTTGTAAATATTGTTGTTGTGCAGAATTTAAAGTTTTTTGTAAAGTTTCTTAAAGTGTTAATTGGCAAATGTGTTAAAACTTAAATTTATTTCTTCCTTGAGTGCTAAAATTTATTGATAATTTGCCACATCATAAAAAATATACTAAAGACTGTCAGATATAATTATATCAAGTTTTATGGGGGGAGGGGAGAAAGGGTTCCGCAATAGATGGACCATCTAGTGGTAGTGAGTTTACTTCCCGAATGAAATTTGGTAAAATTTTTAATTACACCATGAAAACAAGTTTGATGACTAACTAAGTCACAAACGTTGCAACCGTTAGAAAAACTTCAGTGGGTTTGAACACAAAACTTCAAACTTTATGTAATGGTTGTATGAAAGACCAAAAAATTTCTTTTTTTTTGTACAACTCAATTACAAGAATAATAGAAAAGAAGATTACGCCTTTAGCGTAAGACACAAGGCCTTCTTACACCATTTCATACTCATACTTTATTTACACACAATGTTTTAGCCAGCCATGGTCTTCTGCGTTCCTTTCTTCAACAGGCCTGTTATCAGGCGTTATGATTGGCATCTAACCATATATATTTTTAAGCCGAACATTAAAGTGCAGATGTGGCAGCTTAATCAGGGCCAAAGTATATTTTCTTAATTTTTTTATACACAATTTTTATTAAAACATTTTAAATCAAATTATATAAACATTTTGTTATACATTTTCGATTTGACTTTTTTTTTAATAAAGTTTTTTTAATAAAGTTTAATGTAAATATTAATTGATATGGCTATTTTATTAAGCTTGAGGTCTTATTTTACAAATTTATTTTTATATCGATATTTCGCTCCAACTTGCGCAGCTTCTTGAGGATATAACTATTCATCAATAACTATCTTGTCCCCTTCAAAGTAGTCCCCCTCAGATATAATACACTTATGCCAGAGTTTTTTCCAAACCTCGACACACTTCCGAAACGCGCTTTTTGGTATCGTCAACAGCTCCTGTTTCGATTTTTCTTTTATCTCCTCAATCGTAGCAAAACGCTTTCCTTTCATCTCTGTCTTCAGTTTTGGGAAGAGGAAAAAATCAGCGGGGGCCAAGTCCGGTGAATACGGTGTTGAGATCGTCGTTGACGATGTTCAACATCTCCTGCCGCACGTTTCATGCCTAAAACATCCGTAAGAATTGCTTGGCATGAGCCGAACTAATAGTGATTCGACGATTATCCAAAATCATTTTCTTCACTGCTTGAATGTTTTTATCGGTTGTTGACGTGCTCGGGGGACCAGGACGAGCATCGTCATTGACATCTTCTCGGCCTTCCTTAAACAGTTTATACCACAATTAAACTTATGTTCTGCTCATAGTACACTCGCCAAACGAAACAGTCAACATTTCAAATGTCCTTGCACATTTAATTTCATTTTTTACGCAAAACTTAATACACTTTCTTTGATCCATTTTTTGAAATAGTAAAAAATCGAAGAGCACACCAAAACACGACTAACCTTTTGATCTGTCAAAAACAAACTGACAATCCAAAATGGCTGATATTGTCAACATAAATAACAGACATGTGTAGCAACAAAAAAAAAAAAAAAAATGCGAAAATCGAACATACGTAGCTCACGAAAATTTAAAATAACGGTTATTTTTTTGATCATACGTCGTATATAGTTAAATGTTCGTTGCCTAAGTCTTTTGTTTTCAAAGCGAATTTCTTTCATTGAAACATTTGCTTTCAATTTATTTTTTAAATTTTAAAAATAAAACTACAAAATTTTTAATTTGATTTGCTGAAAATCAATTTTATTGTATTTTTTTTTCTTTAATTTTTTTTCGATACATTTTACACAATAAAACTATAAGAAAATGTTGCCATTTAGCAAAATCGAGAGCGAATATTACAAATTTGTTGTTCAGTTATTTGTATATGAGATTGAAGTTTTCGTTATTTTATTTTGAAAAATATTTAATAAATAAAAAAACTAGTTTTCTTAAAGTATTTTGCTTTTAAACCTTAAAAAAATGTTAATGAGAATTTTTTTTGTATCATTCTTATTGATTATAAATTTAGTTCTTATGGTGGTTAAGCGTACTTGTTTATACGGCTAACATTCATGTAACACAGTCACAAGAAGCCAATAACCTAAGCGGCTTAGAGTACATAAAATCAAGTAGTTGACCTTAAACTTCATTTCAGTTAAAATATTTTATTTTAAAATTAATTATAAACTCTAAACACAAAACTGAAAAACAAAAACCCCAAAAAAAGAGTTTTCAGTGGACATAAAATAAGAGGACTTGTTGCACAGCTTTAGATTTTTGAAAAAAAAAAATTATATTTCACTTGTCATATTGAAGTAAATCAACTTTTCATTTTTTTTTTTGAAAAGCCTAGTTAATACGTTTGCCTTCATACACGCATCTCAGCTGAATGAGTTTAGTTTGTGTGAGCTTTCATAATGAATTTTTAAAATATTAAAAATTATATTGTCTCTATGAGTAAAATCATGTAACAATCAGCATCTAACTAAGCTAACTTGCAATACAAGGAAGTGATTTATTTTATTTAAATAAATTTGATATTTATTTCCTGAATTTATGTTTATGGCATTTTCTAGGAAGATGTGGTTGGAAAAATTTATTTAAAAGTAAAAAAATTACTCAAAACTAAATATGAAAACAATTGCTTTTATAATTATTTAAATGACTTATAAAGGTTGGCGGTTGTTATTTAAGATTTTTGCCAAAGTTTTTGAATTTTTTATAAATAACAAACAAACAAAATTATATTTTGTTGTCAATTAATTGTAAAAAGTTGTGAAACATTTGCCCATAGAAGGTGGACCCTGTTATTGGATGCTAATCATTTCAGAAGTATTAGGCAATCACACACCAGCTGCAATGTTATATCAAAGACACTGAGTACCTGTAATGCCGTTCTACTGTCAGAGTAAATTCAACACTTAACTGATGACAGCACATTAGGCAGTGGGATACTGGTGTCAGCAAACCTAAGTCAAATGAGAATCTAAAATTGCTATAGACAAGCTGCTGTTATGGCCCATGATAAACATCGTATGATAATTATACACCTAATTGACAAAAGGAACAACCCTGCACTGCAATAAATGATGACCAAATCATTTTCTTTATTCAATTTAAACAGTTCTCTCCTGACCTCTGCAGCTCAGCCGTTGTCCACAACACTTAAAACTTATTTTAAATTTAATTACATATAAATTTAGGTTTTCCTTACATTTAATACTTGATTTTACCTTTTCAGTTGCATTTCCCAACAACTTTTGCTTGCATTCTGTTACTTTGTTTTTATTCAGTCAATTTCAGTTTTTCTTGGATTTTCCGTTTTATAGCTTTTAAACATGTGAAATAACAAAATAGAAGAAAAATAGTTTTGCCAAAATAACACTTAATAATATTACAACATTCAGAGGCACAAAAACATACACGCAAAGAAAAAATATGAATGCTTATGGTCACCGCAAGCATAATTTGTTCTGCGTAAAATATTATTGGTAATTTGAAGGCTCTAAACATTATTATGATTACAATAACCATTATATATACCGTTGAATTTAGTCTGAACTATGTTTATAGGAAAGATTTTATGGTTACCATAAACGTAATATGTTTAAGTAAATGAGAAAAATGTGGTTGAATATAAATTGTTCTCTTATTTTTCTGCTCCGCAACCGTATAAATAAAGTTTGCATAAAACAAAACCTAAATCGCTCAAATTCAATGGAGCTTTGTGGCTGAAGTGGTTGAGTGGTGAGTTAATGCTTTTTAACTACGTTTGCTCAAGTTCGAATCCTGGGTAGAGTCATGTAAATTTTGATAAAAAATTCAAACTCGCTGTATAAAGTAACAAATAAAAATAAATTAATGGAAACGAAAAAAAAAAAATTTTATTTATGCAAAAAATTTATATAAAAAATTTTAATAAAAATTAAAAAAAAATTTATCAAAAACAATCAATATTTTGAAATCTTTTCTTATAAAATTTCTAGACGAGTTGAATGCTTGTGTTATAAAAAACAGCACATTAATCTGCTGCTTAAGCGGGTTTCCCATTATAATACAAAGTATTAACATTTTCATTAGATCGAGTAAGAGCAAAATCAGTAGGGCGATTCAGTAACTTTTTACGATGCGAATATTCGAAATATGTAGCGACGAAAATATTCGGTTGCAGTATCGATAGTGCGATTCTGTAACTTATTTATATCGATGGTACACAGCTGTTTTTTTCTACCTAAGTGCCTCATTCAAGTCAGATGCTTTAACTACGGTAATTGAGTCTACAGTAGGACGGCATTACAGGTACTCAGTGTCTTTGATATAACATTGCAGCTGGTCTGTGATTGCCTAATAAAAAATGATTTTTATATGGCAATGCTGTGCACAAAATCACAAAATCAATGAAAAGCACAAAGAAGAATAGTAAAAAAACAAACGAATTTGTGCTGTGGAACACTTTTTTTGTGTAAATATATCATTTTTTTTAATTAATTTTTTAAAATAATCCATATTGCAAGTAAGTACAACAACAAAAATATGCACTTAATTTATTTTACCATAAATCTAAATCTGATGCCAAATACTCAAAAGCCATTTTCAACACAAAATAAAACAATTTACGATTAAGTAAACAACACATAAATAATCATCGCAAAATAACGATTTTTATCGTATAGAATATTTTTGTCGGAAAGTTACTGAATACCAAATTCGATAAAATATCGTTATACTTGTTTTTTCGATACGAATGTTCGTAATAAAAGTTACTGAATCGCACTACAGATGCAAATCAAATAGACTATCAAAAAAATCTAAAGGAAAATATTTTCTGTTTTCATACCATCACACTTCAAATGAAATACAAAACGAGGCAAATAATTTCACAGCTGATTTCTAGTTTTTTCTTTGGTTGCTTTTACAAAAGCAACCCTGATAAAATGAGCAGTGTGATAGCTTACTTGGGTGTCACACGATCAAGTTTTCATTCAAATTTTAAAATTTCTCTCATTTTTTTACCAATACACTCGCACTTTTAAAATTTGCTGAGAGTTTGCTTTCAATTTTTCGTTCAATTGAGTGTTTCAAATTACAGTCAAGAAAACAGCTGACTGCAGTTTTTTTATTCCAAATTTAAATTCTTATTCTGCTGCCAGTATTGTTTTGTTTTTTTTTTTTTTAAATATGTTTGTGAACAAATTAAACAAATATAACGACGTTTTGCAGTTCATAGAGATATACAGAAGGCATGAAGTTCTGTGGAACATGAATATTCCTGCATATAGACGGAATAATTTAAAAATTAAGGCATATAACTCTATTGCCGCCGAAACAAAACTGTCGGTGGAAGAGGTTAAAAAAACATCTTGTTGAAAAACTTGCTTTGAAATTGCCTGCAGCCTATGTCCCAGCTTTCAATTTTTGTGAATTTTGACAAGCAGTATGTGTAAATTTCTTGAAAGAGAATTGTAAAAAAACTTGATCGTGTGACTGCAGTGTAACATTTTGTTTTTACACTATTGGATTTTTACTTAATACACGAATTTTTTACATGTATTAATACTAAATACAACAGTCTGAAACCCTCTATGGAAAATCAGAAAATAGGTTCGTCTAATTAATTTATATAAAAAAACACTAAAATAAAATTGTTCAAAAAAATATAGAAATTTAATTCTATATAAAAAAATATAAAAAATTCTTAATATTTTTGAGTAATTTTCATATAAAAATTACAGATATTTTTTGTTTTTTACTTCTCTTTGTTCTTCTGGCATCTTCATCGCTTTCCTTTTTCACTTTTATTCTTATTAAGACATCAGAAAGGCTCTAAATTAGAGAACCCAAGTGAGCCTCTTTCTATTTCTCTTTTTTTTCTTATTGGGGTGCCCTGTGCAATCTAACCTAACCCTATAGACGATTTGTATTGAAGCTCTGTAAATACTGAAATATTTTTAAAGAAGGTAACAGCAATAGAGATTCCACAAAGGATCAAGTCGTTTAAAAATTTTTCTATGAAAAACATTTAATTTTTCTAAACGATGCATTTGGCTGGATTACAGAAACAAAATACAAGTTAAGAATTACCTGGAATAGTGCACACAAAAGCTTAGAAGTTGGCTAGAATTTTCAAAAAAAAAAAAATATTTGAAAATTTTTTTATAAAAAAGCAGTTTTTTTTAGATCTGACCAGGATTGAACCTGGTTAAAAGTCATTTTGAAAATGTTTGTTTAACACATATAAAGTTTCTACCAGATTATGTTTGCCTCAACCATATTTTTGCTTTGTGTGTACATTCACACATTCATATATGTAACGTGTTTCCAGTCATTACAATAGAAATTATTTATTATTATAAAACTATTACAAAATTACGACTACACCCATTTTTTAAACAAAATTTTCTTTTTCGTTTGTTTTTTTGGCTTCTTGCATGCATATCAAAACAATTTCAATTGGATTAAATGAACAAACAAAACAACAACAACAGAAAAAATTAAAGAAACATTTGAAAACAAAACTACCGGCCAGTGATTACAATTTAGAAGAGAAGTAAAGAAAAGCAAAAGTATTACAAGAGACAAGATTGCTTGGCTTAAATAATGCGGGGTTTTTTTTTTTGAAATGGAAAAAGAAAAAAACATAAAACTTCCCAGTAATTGGCATGTCTGGTCTTTAATTTGTATGTATGTAATATTAAAAGCGATTAGTTTTTATAAAAATTACACTTTTTGAAATCTTTTGAACTAAAGCGGTTGAGGGCAGGCACCACAAAAAAAAAAAAAAAACAAGACAAAAACACTAACACGAGTATTTTTAATTTCCGGGATAAATTTCAATTGGAAATAGAATAAGTTAAAAATATTTGAATAATTGATTGTTCTAATTAACTGAAATACATAGACAAACAATAAATGAATTTTCAGTTGTTGCTTTTTTATGGTCTACTAGACCGGAGCGGTCTTGCCTGAATCGGTTATTTATCCTGAAAGTACCAATTTTTAGAGAATTTTAATCATTAAGAAATCCATCTCAATAAATACAGACACTCACTAGTTTACAAAGTGGCTCATTATCAGAAACGCCCAATAAAGTGGTAAATAAAATATTTCAAAGCATAATTTCAGGCTGAAATCTTTATAAATAGTGGGGAGTGAAAATCGTTGAAAAGTGGTAGTAAATATGGGCGTGGTTTTCCCAAAAGTATATGGTGGACTTTCTTGGACTATAGAAATTATATGTACCAAATTTCAGACAAATGCCTTTAAAAACAAAAATTCACATTTCGCTATGCCAACAAACAGAAAACGAATTTTATTTATAAAAGATAGCGCACATAATGAGCCTCAATGGCAGCAGAATTTTTCAAATATTTTTTGAAAATTCTAGTCAATTTCTAAGCTTTTGTGTGTTAACTTGTATGTTGTTTCTGTAATCCATCCAAATACATACATCGCTTAGAATTATTTGTATTAAAGTAATTTTGGTAAGATATTGACATGATCTAACTAAAATTATCGCTGACTTACTTTTTTAAAATAGTGGACTTGTAATACTTTCAAAAATATTAGCCCATATAATATTTTTGGGATTGAAATGTCTCTCCATGCAAATATTAAAGGCGGACCACCAACTGCCTGATTCGATTTCCACATAGTCTCGGTTGCCAAATACAGGAACTATATTTTATGCTAACCACCTGCTCATTGAGTTTGGTGGCATCTGTTGTTTGTCTCTATTTTAGACATACAGTCTCTTGTAATAAACCTTAGCTAAAAATCGAATGCAAAACCAACAACGTATGTGGTGACTTTGATACCAACCCGTTGACTGTTTTAGTGACAACGAGTGCTTTCAACTTTTTAGCAAGCGTGTACAAATCGACAAAGGTTGGTTGTTAACTTAGGGAAAAAGCTACGAATTTACTTTCGTGACAACGCACGTTGTCAACTTATTAAGACCAGGACCACACACGGCAAATTTAGTTGGGCAATTCGTTCTCAATTCTCTTTTAAAATTGCCGTTTTGTCCACACACAAAATTTTTTGTTTCGGCAATTTTAGCATTCTTATTCAGTCATTCATACAGCCTTCAAGCTACCTGTTTTCTTTGTTTTTATGAAGAGGGAACAAAAGGGAATTGCCGAGTACGAACAAGTTTGTTTCCCTTTCCATTCTTCTTTCCTCCCTCTCCTAAAACATCAAGAATTGCCCAACTAAAATTGCTGTGTGTGGTCCTGTCTAATGAACATTGTGGAATTGACAACAGTATGTTGTCAAAATTTCTAACTTATTAACAAGCGTTGCAACATTGACAACGCATGTTGTCATTCCAACCACCGAATGACATCATTTCGATACCAAAAGATATACATTAGTATAGTGTCAATTTGATACCATTCTTTGTCAATTTATCAACGCCATGTGGTTGATACACTATTGACACCGTTTGTTGTCATTTTGACAACAGATGATGTCACTGTTTCTCTAGGTGAACTGGTATATGCTTTAAACACAAGTCCCTCTTGCCATCCTTATCTAAACTAAGATAACAACTTTGGTTGTGAGAACGAATTTTTTTTTTTTAATTAAAAATTCAATTGTGATACTTAATTTTTTTCATTAAAAAAAAAATCGTTCTCACAACCAAAGTTGTTAACTTAGTTTAAATTCAGTTGTGATATTTAATTTTTTTTACAAGTGAATTTTTGCTTGGAAAAAATGTAATTCTCAGTGTACACTGAGAAAACAACTTTAGTTGTGAAAGCTAAATTTGTTAGCAAGCAAAAATTCAGTAGTGATAGCCGAATTTTTTAATCGCAACAATAGAATATCGGTTTTACAGCTCTAAATATTCTTAAGAGCATAAAATTTTGGTTTGTTTAAATGAATTCTGGTTGTCACAACTAAAAAATTTAATTATCACAACCGAATATGTGATTTAAAAAAAAATTATTGTTTTCTGGCTGTGATTATGGGCTTAATTCCATCAGGCTCTGCACATTTACACACAAGCGCAGTAAATTAATGAAAGCAACAAAAAATCTCTGCTGCTGTTATTGGGCAATTTGGGCCACATCACTCTCGTTGTATTAAACATCTGCGTGCTCGGACTGGGCTCTAGGCAGAAAAATATTCTCAATCTCTCAATCGTTGTAGGCTAATTTTCCTCTTTGAACTGCTCTTTTTAACTAGATAACATAACTAACAAGTACCTATTACCAATAATTTAAAAATCTTCGGTCTACAGTCTGTAGGTTTTAATTAGGGTTAAAATTTTTGGCTTTGCTACTTATTGTGAAATGTGTGTATTAGGGCCAATAGGTTATTAAAAAAAATTGTGTAAATACATTTTTGTTAAATGTTTGTTCCTTGTTAAACATTTTTTATTTATTCCCATTTTGTTGCTCCTTTCAATTAACTGCGTCTGCATATCACGTATTTATCACATTAATTTCAAAGTAAAAAATTACCTTTTCGCTGTTTTCTGCTAAAATATAGTTCAAATAAATATTTTCTTTAAGTTAAATAATGATAATGACTTTGTTGATAGTTAACCACGCCAATTGCACATCATAGCTATCATCTCATATAATAAGTAATAATAATAAAAAAATAAAACAAAAACAACAAGCAGAGATACTTAGCATCCTGCATAAAAAAAAAAAGATAGAAAGAAAATGTTCGGGGCAGCTTAAAATGTAAAGAGTTAATAAAATGAATCTAAGCATTTAACTAGACAACCGCTTACTTGCTGCTATTCATTCTGTTGCTGGCTAATGCTGCGAAAGAACTTGTCTTAAAACTGATCAGTTTTCGTTATTGTTGCTGTTGTTGTAATAGGTTTTTTCATTCAGTTGCTGGGCTTTTACTGTTTTTTTTTGCTTTTCATTTGGTTGTAATGATAAATGTTTATGTTGATAGAAAATGTTTACCACCACCAACGAAATGGTTAGATAAAGGTTACCAAAGTTCAGCAGCAGCAGCAGCAGCAACAACAATTTCATTCATTTCTTTTGCAGCTAATAAACAATATTTATTTCTGCTGGCTAAGAACTAGAGAAAAAAATTCTTAAAATTTTTTTCTGTTATTATTTTTGCTGGATATTTATGTAGTGTTTGTTGTTGTCGCTGAATGTTATATTTTTTTTTTAGATTTTCCTTTAAAAATGTTATTCAGTTGTAGCTGCTGCTGGTCGTCATCTATTGCATGAAGCTGCCTAAGATGCCAATAAATTTGTTAAAAATGTATCAAGCTGTGGAAATGCGCTCACTTAAACCATTTTAACGGTCATTGAGCATTGCAACGAAATAGTTAAAACAACCAACCAAAAGCGAGGCTAGTCGGGCAGGCAGTCAGCTGCATTGAAGCTGCTATTGTAACAAAGTTGATCAAAAAAAAATTGTTAAACAACAGCATTTCTACTCATACATTCTATAATATTTTCCATAAAAAAAGGAACAAAAACAGAAAAGATTTTGTTATTTTGTTTGCACTGCTTTTAGTATTTAAGAATGAAATATTTTTTGTTTTATTTTTGGGGCTTGTTACCAAATAAATCTTGAAGATTAGAATAGAATTTCCTGTAACACACTGAAAAATAATTTCAAGCAACAGTTGATTTTTTTTCTTGTTAAAAATTTAAAAATTTAACAAAATTGCAAATTATAAATTAATTATGAAATATTGTAACAAATTTTGCGTTTTTAAGCACTAAAAGCTTTGAAATATTGCATTAAATCAATGCAAACAATTTAATTAAAACCTTTCATTGGATTTATGAAACATTTTGCCTGCTGTTGTAACACTTTCGAGCAACTATCACATGCTTTTAATAGAAGCCATGCCCTCAAAAGTGCGCCTTTAAAAGGAAACTATAAACAGGTTGATAGCGGCGCACTTTTTGTTTTAAAATAAAAACACTTAAATTTTAAAAGAGTTGTGATTTTTTTATTGGATTGTAAAGAAGATAAATTCCGATTAAGTGTGAAATAAAATATTCGTGCCTAACAATTCGTTCATTAAATAATAGAGCTAAGTGAAGTCAATTTTAATGTGTCGAAAAAAAGTAATCTTCTCAGATGAAGTTCATTTTCATCTAAATGACTTCTTGTTGCTGTTGAGGCTCGGAAAAATCTTCATACAATACATGACCTACAAATACACTCTGGTGCAAATTGTGGTCAGGCCTTACTTCTTTGAAGATGAGGGCTAATTTTTTTTAACAACACAAATCCGCTCTTTTGCTTGTCTCCACAAAACACAAAAGGTCAAGGCAAGAATAGGAACTGAGACCTTTCCAGATGGATAGGTTAGCACACTACCCACTAAACTATGCGGTGACGGTATTTGTTACAGGAACATGATAACGGAGTTCTTGCAGCCCCAGTGTGTGAAACAATAGATTTATTGCAGTATTTTTACAGGTTTCATCAGCTCGATTTTTCGTTTTGTCTAAATTTAAATAACGATTTGGCGTTTGGCGACTTTCATTTTGCCTTTTTATGGTTGTCGAAATCGTGCTAAAAAGGAAGAAATATGGCAACGCTTGCTGTATGTTTTACAATGGAACTGTTGCATTTCTACTACAATAATAAAAATTGTTTAATAAAAAAATTATTTATAGAAACAAAGCTGCCAGACTACAATTTTTGCTTATTTTTTGACTGATGTAATTTATTTGAACTTTTTTCCCTGACACTAGAAAATTAATTTTAGTTTTATTTTTATTATTTTTTTGATGAAATTAATTAATCATTATTTTTTCGTAATATTGGAGAATTGCATAGAATTAGAATTAGAAAGAGAAGCGGGAATAAGTCACCTGGTCGCTGCGGCCAAAATAGACCTATTGTGACACTACTCTCAAGTTACAAATCCTCACAGAGTCTTGTATTCATTAAGAATTCAGAAACTTCTTTGGGTGATTTGAATGTTTACGCCACCCTGATACCTGCAGTTTCCAGCCAGTATTGTTGTGATTTTCTTTTAAGCTTAATAGAGTCCCAAGGCAGCCCGTAGAATAGCTCTGAGCCAATAAATCTATTAGTTGCCCTTTTTCTTGCGAGTTTGTCTACCTTCTCATTGCCTACATATCCACTATGACCTGGCACCCATACCAAGTGAACCCTGTTATTAGATGCTAGTGTTTTTAGAAGCTTTAGGTAATGCCAGATCAGTTTTGATCTTATCTCAAAGGAACTGAGTGCCAGTAATGCCAGTAACTGTTCGAGTGAATATATATGTGACTGTTATTTATGTCTCTTTCTAGTTCCTCTCTTAGGCAGAGCTCTATTGCATGTATTTCGGCCTGAAAAACTAAGTTCTCTCGAGCCATACTGACAAATAAGCTTTTTCTGTGGTTTAGACCAAATACCCCTGCTCCAACACTGTTAACCACACATGTGTGGTGTTCTCAAAAAACATTCTTTAACATTTTAAACAGGCTGCCCAACACTGCACAAAATGATGACTTTTTTAAGGTTTCAATAGAACAAAAAAAAAGTTTTTAATGCAACATTTAACGCTAATTCATTTTAGCGTTTTATATATTAACGATTTGTGATCACTGATAAGCTGTTACATAAAAAAAGTTCGCGCCTAAAATAAATTTTGCAGCAAAAGCGACCAATAATGGATTTTTAAGAAGAATATCTTGACTTCTTCACAAGTGACTTTTTATTTTCATGCACAAATAAAATAATTTGTTTCCTTGTATAAACAGGTAGTAGACACAGTTGTAAAAAGGGCATTATCTTACTCTTGCTTATAAATTGAGTACAAAGCAAGTACCATATTTGCATTTTTGACATGCAACATATTGAGAAAATAATGCGATTGTGATTTTAAATCATGGCAGAATTACACAAGGTAACGACAAATCTACAACAAACGTTAAAATGCAAAAACGACAGGCGTCTCTTGTCTAATAAAAGAGAAAAAATCTATGTAATACACTTACACTTTCTATGCATGGGTATAACACATCGGCTCGCAAACAAATTTTGAAGTTTATTAAAGATTGCAGGAGATGTATCCTGTTCTATTGTCAATACCTCGTTAAGTCTGCCATGATTTTAAATTTTTTTTTAATATATTTTTTCGACAATAGAACACAAATATTCTTGCATGGCAGAATATATGGAGCATTTTTGTTAGAAATAAAAAACGCCATAAGAAATCTTTTGAAAAAAACATTAAAAAAATCTGTCATACACCCAGGCTCTAAGCAGGCGTTGACCCTGATAGCTTAGTTCCCTACGAAGGCCCTCATCAGAAATGTAGAATTTAAAAGTAATGGGTGATTCAAGTTGAGATACTTTTTTCAATAGCCTTTTTTGGACATATCACGTGTGAGTCGTGTCATGCTGTCATGTTATTTTTGTTTAGTATTGTTAGGCATTTCATAATGGAAAGACTTACTTGTGAACAACGTTTACAAATCGTTCAACTTTATTACGAAAATTCACGTTCTGTGAGGAATGTGTTTCGTGCACTTCGCTCAACTTATGGTCAACGTAATCGGCCTACTGAGCGTACTATTCGCAACACCATCACCCATTTAGAGACCCAGCATTCATTATTGGATAATATTCGGCCGAATAGACCACGTCCAGCACGCTGTGAAGAAAATATAGTGGCCGTAGCTGAGAGTGTACACGAAGACTGTAACCGTCAATGGCGACCGTTATCCTGCCATGATAACCGACTATTTGATGCCTGCAATTGAAGCTCGTGGTCTCGGCGACATTTGGTTTCAGCAAAACGGCGCCACTTCCCACACATCGCATCAATGGATTTATTGAGAGAACATATCGGTGAGCACATAATTTCACGTTTTGGGCCGGTCGATTGGCCACCAAGATTGTGTGATATCACACCGTTAGACTTTTTCCTGTGGGTATATGTAAGATCTAAAGACAAGCCCGCTTCGATTCAGGCCTTGGAGGAAAACATCACGTATGTCATTCGCCAGTTTTCAGTCGAAATGCTCGAACGAGTCATCGAAAATTGGACTCAACGGATGGACCATCTGCGACGTAGCAATGGCCAACATTTGATAGACATAAACTTCAAAAAATAAATGCCAAAGAATGTTCTTTCAAATGATAATAAACATTCTCCATTAAATTTGAATTATCTATGTTTTTTTCTTTAAAAAAGTATTGCACCTCGAAATGGATCACGCTTTATAAATGCAGGTTTTTATGATTTACATTTCCCTACTCTAGTGAAGGGTATATGGCAATCGGCACTGCTGAGTTTCTTACCTTTTTATTGTTCATGTACACTAAAGGCCCTAAATTTACAAAACAAAAACAAAAAAAAAATCAAAATGTAGAACAAATTCAACAACCGTTCAGGTGCAGATTACTTCACTCATTTACAAAGTAAGTGCTGCGTTTGATTTTCTAATTTGTAAACGTATGAGCGCCAATTTACATACATCTGTACATACAAATATGTGGTCATGCTTATCTATATGAGTGGGGCTGTGTGTGTTTTTACATTTTTCAAACAAAAGACTTAAGGCACACACGTTTCACTTAAAAGTACATTTTGTTATCATGAGAAGTGGCTGTAAGGCCACACATGACTGACTGACAGACTGAGTGACTGACAACTGTTAACACAGTTTTATTTAAAACTTAAATACACAGCAAATATTAGCCAAGATTAAGATAATTTATGCAGTAAATCTTACTATTTGCATTTGCGTTTTCCGTTTTTGTTTTTTCCATTTGATACTCGTATCTTCTTTTTTAGTTTTTTCTTTCTAACAAAACAAAAATGTATGTTTTACCTACTTTTGTTTATTTACAAGAAGACTTGTCAATATGTCAACTAATTTAATATTTACATGAATTGTGTGTATGTGTGAGTGAGATTGCTAAAGTTTTAATTAATATTTAAATTAATGGGCAAAAATAAAATACATTTTGTCTTTACTTAATGAATACAGGCCTTTTGACTAGATGGTAAAGCAAATATTTTAAGCAAAATGTGTGTAAATAATAAATGAATGAGATAAGCTTTTTGAGATGACAAATAACAAATAAATGAATTAATTCAGTTTTATTAATTTTTTTATTTTTTTCTTCTTCTATTTGTTTAAGAAGTTCAAGATTTAATTTTTAAGCCGTCTAAGCAGTAAAAATGTTTCAATTTAAACTATTTTTTCTCTTAGGTTGTTGTTGTTGTTAAAAAATCGCTTTCAGTTTTATTTTCAATTTGTTTAGCTTTTCGTTTTTTTTTTAAATGTTAACAATATCTGGGTCAATAGGTTATTACTCGTTTAAAACACCATCATTTATGTTTTGTAAAAAAGAAACGTTTCAAATGATACCAAAAAAAGAAAAAAACAAAAAACTCAAGATTTATGATAATGCAGCAGCTGTTTATTTGCATGAGCTGTAGAAAATATTGTAGCAAATAAAAACTATTGCCTTAGTTGCAAAAAACGAATAAAATGTTGAATCTCCTTTTTCATATAAATACAAATTAAATAATTTCTTTAATTGTATAAACAAGTAGTTGACACACTTGTAAAAAAGGGCAGTAACTCACCCTCACTTATAAATTGAGTGCAAGACATGCACCATTTTAGCATCTTTTATATGCAACATGTTGAGAACAGAACATGATACTGATTTTAACTATTACATTTTTTAGACAATAGAAAGTAAACATTCTTAGATGGCACCACTAAAATGTTAATAAACTTAGAGCTTATGAATGGATTTTGCAAAATATGTTTTATTTTTATTTGTAACACATTTTTTTTATATTAAATTTTTCATTAGTTTAAAAAAAAATAAATTTTTGGAAATTTTCTTTAAAAAAATTTCTTTTTTCGACAAAACCTTGTGAAGATCTTCTAAAAAAATGATTTTTAAGATAATTTAAAATTTATTTTGTATTCCCGAGATTTTGGTGTTTTTGTAAATTTGTGCCATATGATTTATTGCTCTTTCTGATACATCTCGTACAGATATAGAGTTTGAATTAGGGTAGCGAGAAAACTAGAAGTCAAATTCAGTTTTGGCTGCATCAAAATTTTATTGTAGGACTGTGTTGTACATAAAATCATTTTAATTATGCAAGTCTTCTCTGTGGTTGCCTTTTAAAATGGACTTGTTGTTGTGGGACTTTTGCAAATATAAATTATTCACAATTTTGAAAATTTTTGTAAATATTGATTTTTTTTTGGCTTCACACACACATACTTACCAAGTGTATTGAGCTAAAAGGAGACTATGTTGAGAAATAAATGGTTTTTGAAAAAAAAAATGTTTTTTTCCTACTTAGATAGCTTCAATATCAATCCACCCTCGTACATACATATATTAGGCCTGATTATGAGTGTCGTTGTGCCTGACGAAAACAGTGATATGTGGTAACGCCGGCCACATGTTTTATGAATTCGACTACGACAACGACACCCATAATAAGGCTGATTGTCTTACATGCTTTTTACAACCAATAATTTGCAGCAAAAAAAATTAAAATTTAAATTAAAAAGTTTTTGAATAGAAAATCTAGTTTTAAAATAAAGGGTGTCCGAACAAGAACGCAAGATTCAAATTTGGCGCCATTCGAAGTGTCATTGTTTGACATTTAAGCAATTGTTATTGTTTGCTAGTAGAAGGTACGGGGTTAGTAAAAACTGACCATGGACAGCGAAGGGAGTTCGTTAATTGGGTATTGGAGAGACAACATGAAAATGCTGATTTTGCCGATAAAATCATCTTCAGTCAATAGGCAGAATTGTCGCATTTGGGATGAGGAAAATCCTCGAGTGATTCACGAAAAGCAAATGCATCCTCAACGCGTCACTGTGTGGTGTGGTTTTTGGGCTGGAGGAATCATTGGACCTTTTTTTATGAAAATGAGGCAGGTCAAGCGCAAACAGTCAATGGTGTTCGGTATCGTAAAATGATAACCAGTTTTTTATTGCCTAGAATTGAAGAAATGAATGTGGAAGGCTTGTGGTTTCAACAAGACGGCACCACATGTCATACAGCCAGAGAAACAATTCAATTGCTGCATCAGTCATTTATTTAAAATTTAAATCTTGCGTTCTTGTTGGGACACCCTTTATAAAAAAAATATTTTTTTTTTGTTACAAACTAATCCTGTTTTTATCTTTCTTTAAATATTTTTTTAACAGCACAAACCCGCGAATTTAATTCTCTAATCAAATCTTTTTAAACACAAAAAGTTAAATAGAAATAAAATTATTTGAATAAAAGCCAAAAAGTGAAATTATAGTTTAGAGCAACGAAAATGCTTTGAATTACGAAAAAAAAGAAAAAAGAACGAAAGTTTTTTTTTTTTTTTAAAGAATTAAATTGGAATTTCTTTTTCTTTTAAAAGTAACTTTTTTGTTTCTAATTAGTTCATGCGCGGATTTGGTATATTTTTTTTTAATTTCTTTTGGGCTTTAAGAATTTTAAAAAAATGTACGAGTACTTTATGTGTAATTAAGTATTAATTTTCTAATAGGAAATGATGACCATTAATTTTAATAAGTTTGATAATCTTTTTCTTTTTTTACTTTTGTTTATGCCTTTTCAACCAATTTGATTTTACCTTCTCTAGGCACGTACGCGTGTTTTTTATCTCATAAAAATTTATTGAGTTGAGCTATTTTTGTTGTTGTTACAGGTATGTGTGTTTGCTTATAATGAAGAATTTTTAGGTCATATAAACTCTATTAATTTCAGATAATTTCTCTACATGCTGTACGAGTAAATGTTTATTCTAATTTGAAAGATTATCCTGCATTAAATGCTCCATGTGCAGCTGCCACAGTATTAAGTTGTGAAGTTAATTAACCAAATCAGCCAGAGTAAATAAAATATTTTTTAATTTAATAAATATAAAATTAAAAAATGCAGTTTTTAGTTTTTTTTTTTGTTAGCAAAAAGAAAAAAGATGTTTTACAACTGGCTTTAATTGTGTTATTTTTATTAACCAAAAGAAAGGAATGTGTTTTGTGGTGTATAAAACTATCCTTCCGTATAAACACAAACACACATACTTAAAAACAGAAATTATGCACAAACATTAATATATAAAGTTTATTTAAAGTCTACTTTTCAAACATACAAAAAATACTCATAAAAAATTTTTTGTTTCTATTTTTATTATTTAAAATTATAAAATGTTTGTGCAATAGCTTTTTATAAGAAGTGCAGTTTTTTTTTATAATTAAAATATGAAATATAAAAATAAATATTTTATGTGTGTATGTTTTGCAAGCAGAAGTTTTGTAAATTAGAAATGTTTAATGAGTTACGTGACATCTTTGCATATAAGCCATAGCTGGGCACAATTTAAGCTAAAATAGTGTTAGTCAGCGAAAAAAATAATTGTAAGAAAGTAACCCAGCAAGCATGATGACAAACTGGGGGTGTGCCACTGGCATAGGTGCATTTTGACTCGATTGAGGAACTCTAAATGGATCAAAGTGAGATTTTTCAAAATTTGACCCTTCGGATCAAAAGTCGGGACATCAAAATACATTTTAGATTTATGTTCCTTCGCCAGAATTCCTTATTTTGATCCCTAGAATACGATTTTCCTTGTAATTTGTGCGATTTTTAAATCGACCCACCCTAATGGTTACCTATGCTGATTCACAATTTAATTTAAAAAAAATGTAAGCCTTTAAGTCTCATTTGACATAGAGCCAGATGTAAACCTTCAAAACGGCGATACAGGTGTACGCTCTTTTGATCTCCTCTATCATAAACAGCAGTCAGCATCTCGTTTGTTTTTGGGTCGTAAAATATAATTTTTTGATTTAATTTCACTTCAATTTGTTTGTTTTAATTGAAAATATGTAATAAAAAAAAATTGGCAACAATGAAATGCAAATTATTGACTGTTTAAGCTAACTCTTGAATAAAGTTTTTTTTTTCTGAGCTTTTTGGTCGAAAAATATAATAATTAAAAACACAAGGAATGCAAGTAACATTCCCATCAACATACTTGTTGGGTACTACAGATGTTTGAATGAAAAGATAATAAAAAAAAAAAAAAAAAAACAATAGCGAGTACATCCCAAAAACAGAAATGAAAATAATCAACATAACAATAGCAATAAAAACAAAAAGTTGTAATAAGTAGTGGCAAGTGGCATAATTAATGTTTTGTTAATGTACATACGAGTAGTATAAATTGTACGAACAAACCAACACCCAAAAAAAAAAAAAAAAAAAATTACTTATTGGCACGCAAGACAAATTGCTGGCACAGCGGTAGTCAATGAAGCCAAAAAAAATTTTTTTATTAAAAAAATTAAAAGTAACAAAAAATATTCGTAATAAATTAAAACGTAACAAATGAAGCCCCTATAATTATTTATGAATGAAATTTGTTAACAAATCACTCATATATTTCAATAGTGTCATAACTTTAAAAATGTGTATTTCTTTTGGCTCTTCTTTTCAGCATAAAATATTAAAAAAATTTCCCATAAAAGTGCCAAGAAATTGCAAACTTTAAATGTTTTTTGAATTATGACATTTTTGCAACAACTGAGCGATATTTCTGTTTTGTGGATTTTGGTTTTTGTTTAATAAGTTTGTAAATGTTTTCTTCTTTGCTTTCTAAATAAAAATTTTTTAATAAAAATTAATTTTTATTTTAAAAATTTAAATAAATAAAGAGAGAGAGAAAGAGAGAATTTAATTTATAAAATGACCCACAAACTTTATTATTTAACTAGATGTTTTTTCACGATCTCTCTCCTTTATTACATGTATTAATATTTAGAGAAGTCCGTTTACAAAAAGAATTTTAATTATTAAAAAACCTTTCCCAATAAATACAGCCTTCGCTACTTTATAAAGTGACTCAAGCCTTTGCGGTTGCTTTAAACCTCAGCAGAAATGACATAAAACTCTACGTCCAGCTGCTGACAGACCACATGAGTAGATGTTTCTGTCGGGACGGACGGAACATATACTGTGCGAGTGCCGAGCGGTGGCAAGACGTAGGAAAAGCTGCTTAGGCAGTGCGACATTGCTCCCGGGAGATCTAGGTATGATTAATCGTACAAAACTTATTTTTTTTAATTAATAAAAATTTTTTGCAAAAAATTTATAAAAAAAATAAAAATTAATATTTTGTTATAATTTTTTATTATATTTTCTTGTAGTTTTTTGTGAAATTTATTTTTAAAATATAACAAATTTTTTGTAAAAATTCATAATTCATAAATTTTTTTGTTGTTTATTTTAAATTTTTTTTAATAAAGTTTTTATTAATAAAAGAAAAAAAATATGTTATGAATTTTAAAATAAATTTTACAAAAAAAAAAAAAAAATAAAAAGAGTTTATGAAATACTTATTTTTGTAATAAAATAAATATTTTACAAAAAAAGTTAAAAAAAAAAAATTTACAAAAAATAAAAATGATTAAAAACAAATATTTTACGAAATAAAAATATTTTTTTTGTTTCATTAATATATATTTTACAAAAAGATATAAAAAAAACTTACAAAACAAAGTAAATAAATTTATGGAATAAAAGAGTTTTTTTTAATTATTAAATATTTTACAAAAAATATATTAAAAGTAAATTTCACAAAAAAGATATATAATAAATATTTGAAAATTTTTTAAAACTATGGAGAAATAATTCTTATTAAGTCAATAGTTTTTACAATGTTGGGAGTAATCTACTGATTTTCAGAGGAGCGTCTGATGAAATGATCATATAGATATGCTAGGGGATATTGTACTGAATATATAACTGAATAATAACATGAGAATATCTTAAGAAAACAATAAATTTAAAATAACCCAACACAATTTTGTTTAACTTTTGAATTCCAAATAAATTTATTACACTCCTTGCCACATGAATAGGACCCATTAACAAAAATTATTCAAAAGGTTATAGTTTCTAAAAAAAATGCTAAGAATTTACTTTTTTTTCTATTTAGAGATACTTTAGTTGTTACTGAACATTACAAAAATGAGTTTTGTTTTTATAAAAAAAAAATGTATTCAAAATTTTTGCCACATGAATAGGACACTTCTAGAAAAAAATAAACAGTTTATGCGTAGTTTTCAATAAAAATTTTTAATTTTATTTACATTTCATGACAATTTTTACATTTTAAATCCTGTTTAATAACGCATAGAGGCTCCATTTTTAGAAATTGCTTCGTAAATTCGATTGGGTATAGAATCATTCAATAATTTAATATAATCAAGCGAAATGGTTGACCTTCAATAATTTCCTCTTTGATAGTATACGGCTTCCTCCAAAAGCATACAATTTACAAGGTAGCCATGCCTTAACATTTGCAATTATGTTAAGGTCTGGTTGGTAAGGGGGTATGAGTTTTTTGCATTGTCATGCCGGAATGTCCACTGTAAGCTTCCAAAGGTGTTCTGAAAGTGAAAAAACGCTTCGAAAAAATATACCCTTGGGTTTATGTTGAACTCACATGAAGTGGAATTTTTTCAAATGAAAAAAAAAATTAATTTAGAAAACGCTGATGGCTTCAATTATTATTTTAACGATCTCCGAAAAAGGAGCATTAATTGGAACGTTTGTGTAGCAGAGTGGGAGGGTTTATGGTGTGGTGAGCCATTTCCTATTAGTCCAGCACCATGAACGCTAGTTGCTATATTAGAGTGCTACAAGAAGCTTTTCTTCACTTCAGAACATTCTAGCATGAAAACGCAAGAAATTCATACTGTCCGGGTAGTAAAGTCATGGCTACGCGATCAAACTGTTAACATGGTCGATTGACTCATTTACTAATTGCACCTTAGCATCATTGTAAATGTTTGGGGATGGCTATCTCGTATAGTATATGCTTCTGGAAAGTAGTATACTATCAAAGAGGAACTTATTGAAGACATAAAAGTGGCTTGGTCCACCATTTCGTTCGATTACATTAAATTGTTGGATGATTCTATACCAAATCGAATTAAGTTCGCAGCATTTTTTTATTTTTTAATCTTTTGAAATAATTTTGTTAGGGGGTCCTGTTCATGTGTCAAGGAGTGTAAATATAAAAAATTTTTTATTAAATTTCCTTGTACTTAAATGATGATTTTTGCAATTATTTAGTTGATTTTATAGGGCTTGCAAATTTTTTTTATTTGTTGTATAGTGTAGTTAATTTTAGTTGTAATTGAAAACAAAATTGTTTTAATTTCCTCAGTATTTATTAATTGTGCTAAAATTATAAATCAAATTAATTATTTCTTTTTGCTGTTCAAATATTATTTTGTTTGTTAAGAAGCTTTTAAAATTAATGAATAAAACTGAAAATTGATTTTTTACTTCTTATAAAGAAATTAAAAAAAGCAAGAAACACAAGAGCTTTCTTTTCTGCCGCAAAAAAAAAAAAGTAAATGCAAACTTTATTTTTATTTTTTTATTAATAAATTAAAGCAAACCCTACGTTGTTAGCAGCATCAATATGTAGTTGTGTAGAAAGAAAACCTGCTGTGTGTCGAGATTATTATTTTTTAGATACATTTTTTTTCGTTTCTTATCTACTACTCTAGTGCTGTTGCTGTTGCTGTTGCTGCTGCTCTTGTATTTTGTTGCTTTAAATGTCTGATCATTTTGCTTTTGCTTCTTAATGTTTTGTTGTTGGTATTTGTTAAGTTGTTGACTTGATTTTGTTAAAGTAGTTATAACTGCAAATATTCACAAAGCTGCAAGTACCATACGAGTACGTTTAGCAAAAAAAAAAAAAAAAAAAAAAAGAGGCAACAAAATAAAAGAAAAAGAATAATATTCTTTTGGTCATTGAACAACAATAACATGTTAAATCTTTTACTACTGTCTCGGTTTGTAAGTGTGTATGTTTGTTTGGAGGTTTGTTGGTTTGTGTCTATGGAAAGTATTTAAGTCAAAAAAGGCATACGAGTACGAGTACAATGGAAACTGGCGCATGTTTTTTGTTGTAGATTATTTTATTTGTTTTTTTGGTTGTGGTTTGGTTTTTCATTCATTCTTTCATTTTTTGTTGTTTTTTTTTTGTATTTAAAAGAAGATTGTTGCATTAGTTTTTTGGCTAAACTTGAAACAAGTAAAAGCATGACCATGGCTAAAATTTTCTTAGTTAAGATCTTGTCTTCAAAAAAAAAAAAAAAAAAACCCAAACTATGATGCTGGCCAGTGATTGTGATGATTTTACTTTATTGGGTGTGTTCAATTATATGCTTTAATAATAACGGTAATCACAGGAAAAAAATCGATTTTTTTTTGTCTTTTAAGGAAACGTTTCAAAAAGGCACATACTATTTACAAATAAAAAGTAGCTTGAAATAAATTGTATGACTCGCAGTATTACAGGCAGTCGCTGTAGGTAACATTTACTTATTTAAATTTCTAGGTATTTTATTTTCAATTAAATGTATTGGAAATAATCGTGAAAACTTTTGGAATTTTTTTTTTTTTGTTTAAACTAAACTTAAGATTTCCAAACAAGTTGTGAATTCTTATTTTATTACAGGGGATTATTGCAAATCGAATTTAAAAACATGAAAATGCTCATCATCAGTTTTTTTCTTTTTATAAAATTAATGTGTCAAAAATTAGTGAATTTTATTTAACTAAGACTACAAACCAGTCTTGGGTAGTATACGAACGAACTATTCATATTCTACTATTCACTTATTTGAACTGAACGAACTAGTCCGTGTTTTGCATTCCTATAGTTCATTTAATTGCTCTTCATTTTAAATGAACGACTTATAAATGAACGAAAGAACTAAGCTTAAACGGAAACAATGACGAAGGAACAAAAGTTGAAAAAATTTTTTTTACAAAAATGCCATTTAAAACAAATAAACTGAAGAAGAGAAAATGTATTATGCATACTAAAAAGCTTAATTTTAAGATTAAACCTTAATGTTTTTTTTAGTCATAGTGACTAAAGTACTTTTTGAATTATAATATTAAAAAAGAAATGGAAAACTAAATTTAAAAATTTTTGAATTTTTTATTGTTTTGCTTTCTATTTTCGTAAAAAATTGCTTACAACCCCTATTCGATAGCATTTTACATAATAAAGAACGTTCAATGACAATCAAAAGTAAAAGCGATGAAGATACAAAAGATCAAGTGAACTAAATGAACGAACTACTCCTTTTTAATTTTTGAACTAAGAAGAGCGCTCACTAAAATGAACTACGGAGCACAAGTCTAGTTGAAAGTAAATTGTTTTCTATTTTGTGTCTTCCACAACTAAAAACAAAAAACTTATGCCCACTTTTTAACTTCGTATTTAAATACGCAATTAGTTAAATGTTACTTAAATTTAAGTTCTATTTAAAAACAGTTTCAGTTTTTCAGTCAATATTTAAGTAAAGAAATCGACTGTGTTATCGACATTAAATGAAACACAGCTGTTCAGAGAAAAAAAAATATGATGAATAGTGAAAAATTAAAATTTATAAACATTAAAAATAAAATAAAAAAGCTACAAAAATTCATGCAAATGAGATGTCCGAATTTTATTTGAACAAAATATGAGATTCTATTGGTTGCTTCAGCAAAAATAAAAAATTTTAGCAACAACAAAAAGCTGCTAAAACTATATGATAATTTAAGTAGACTTTAAATAGGCAATGTTGGATATTTAAGTATTATTTAATTTTCGCATTAATCATTGAAACTCAACTGAGCTTTGGGGCTGAAGTGGATGAGTATCGAGTTAATGTTTCTTAACTAAATATTCCAAAATTCGAATCCCTGTAGAGTCAAATAAAATTAAAAAAAAAATCAATAAATATAAATTAATAGAAAAGAAAAAATTAATAGAATAAAAAAAAAATTAATTAAAAAAAAATTTATATAAAAAACTTGTGTATGTAAAAAATTATAAAAAAGAGATGTTTTTTTTAGCCCCGACGGGGGGTTGAACCGCAATATCTGCAGTTAAGAGGTGCTTTTAATATGCTTGGCTTAAAAATATATATGGTGAGATGCAATCATAAATCTAACCATGCTAGGTTTCCACCAGAATATAGTTGCCTCAACCATATTTTTTCTTTGCGTGTAGTGGAGGATATAAAAAATTATGGAGGAAGTTTTTTTTAACTGAACTTGCAATTAATCCATAATTCAAAAATATTTAAATGGGGCAGAATTTGTGTCTGGGCTTATTTTTAATTAAAATTGTTTTTGTTGTAATTTAAAACTATTCTCTTTCAAAAATAGAGGTTATATACAAAACATAGGCAGCCTTTTATAGCGTATATAACATTTTGCTTTTTATTTATTAACATTTTGTTTTACTTAATTCCTGAAATTGTGTTGGGTTATTTTAAATTTATTCTTTTACTCATGATATTCTCATGAGTTATTTATTCAATACAATAAGTACTGAACGAGATAGGCATCTCTATATGAACCATTTCATCCTCAGTAGATTACTCCCAACTTTTCTTGCACACATTAGAATCTTTATATTGTAATTATTGTACTGAATAAATAACTCATGATATTTTCATGAGTAGAAGAATATATTTAAAATAACCCAACACAATTTCTGAAATTAAACACAAATAAAGATAAATATTTTGTTCAACTTTAAAATTCCAAATAAAATTATTACACATTTTGTTTTATTTAATTTTTTTTAATTGTAAATATTAAATAAATTTTTTTCTTTTTTTATATTTATAACTATCAGTTATCTAACAATCTCTTAATTGCTAATAAAAATTGTTAAATTTCTATTACATGCGTTACAGATCTTTTGGCCATTCATTGCAATGAAACTCTTATGCTTTTATCCAAAAAAAAAAAATTTATGAAAAAATTATATGAAAAATTTTGGTAACGTCTGCGTTAATTTTTTTGGACAAGGAGGTTAATATTTCTTTTTAGCTTTAGTAACACTCAATTGCCATTAGAAACCTTAAGAGTTGATAGATAGATTGTTGTTTCAACGCAATATTGAAGATTTCAATAAATAAAATAGCGAGAAAAAAACTGTTTGCGTGTAAAAATCTTTTCTTGCATATGAAATAAAAAAAAAACTTAAAAAGCAAAACATTTTTTTATATTTCTTATTGAACTTTTTC
Organism: Thelaira solivaga; assembly: GCA_947397855.1. NCBI lineage: Eukaryota > Metazoa > Arthropoda > Insecta > Diptera > Tachinidae > Thelaira > Thelaira solivaga. The sequence continues at coordinate 81,696,402 of OX377610.1, forward strand.
CAAGTCAAGCACTTCTTACCGAGTATTTTAAATAATTTATGTAAAAGAAAATAAATTCCCATAATTCATAAATAATATTTCAAATCTAAAGCACAAAACGTGCTCAAAACTAAAATACATCAATAAAGAAATAAGAATAAAAAATTTATAAAACAATAAATAATAATTTTCAGATGGTGTAATAAAAAAAAAAAGAAAATCAAAAGCAAGAACATGAAAAACAAACTAAGCCATAGAAATAGCTAGAAATAGTAATAGAATAAGTGTAATGAAAATGTTTTTGTTTTTTTTTTTTTTGCAAGTTTACGGTAACTATGAAGTGTTAAATTGTTAATAAACTAAAGGTAACCATTGAAAAAGAGTTGAGTTCAAACGTGATAAAATAGTTTGCAATAATGCGAAACATTGGCTAAAATGAAAAGTCGTATGTACTGCACTCACTCACTCATATTTAAACATTTCAGAAAAACCTTTCTAAACTTTTTTTCTGCTGGTTTAAAGAATTTCCATCACTACGAGCAGGTATGTAATGCAGTGCAATATTTGAATGCAGCCGAGGCACGTACTTTTTTTTTTTATTTTTAGATAAAATTGAATTTACGAAAAACTAGAATCATTTTTTTTAAACCCTTCACACAAAGTGAAGTTTGTCATTAGGTGTGTAATTTCTATACCGTACATATAGAACACACTATAAAGTATATATATTCTAGATGCTTATCAATAGCGGAGTCGATTTAGCGATGTTTGTCAGTCCGTCTGTCCATGCGAATGTTGAAATTTACTTTCTGAAGTCCCTAGAAAACCGACAGAAAAGTTGAGTATGTCAATTTGTTGGAAGTTCCTATCTGCAGCTTGCTATTAAAATTCAGCCTAATCGGTTCATAATTAATTGAGGTATGAGCTCCAAAGTGAAACTACCTCTATTTTATGACTATTTTTTTTTTTCGTAATTTTTTGATTTTTGCCGTTAGTTTGAAATTCTTTATTTCTTATTAAATATATTTCATTTAAAACAATGTGTAAAAACATTTTAAATGAAGTTAAAATCAATTGTCAAAAACATTTCATACATATTTACAATAAATAATACGGAATTATTCGGTATAATATTGATAGGGAGGTAAGTATTAAAGGGCTGCACAAGCACATTTGAAATGCACGATACACTACTGGATACTAGACACTATCTAGTATCATTTTTAGAGTAGAGCAAAAATTTCTGTGAAAAAATGACGCAACAGAACAAGCATTGACACTGTTTGAATTTTATTAATACAGTTCTAACAGTACTTGTGTTTTGCAGGCCAGTAGAAATTCAAGACAAAATTTTGTTTTAAAGCTGTGATGTCAAATTAAACTCCATAGTAAACTCCATTATACATGCATACATATATACATGCATACATCCCCACACATATTGCTTTAGTCAACAATAGCGTAACCAAACATACATATTAGGCAGCCTTTTAAAGGCATACACACATACATATGTTTGTATAACACCGACTGCCTGGCATCGTGTTTGTATGCACAAACGTTACGCATGTATAGCTTAAAAATGTCGATTAAAAAAACAGAGCATATGGCTGTGAAAAGTACATACGTGTGAATACAGCAAAATTATATAAAGTTCTGTTGTAGTTCTATGTTCTGGGGTTTCTAATTTTTACTGCAGTGCAAAAACATTTTGTCACTGATATGCGATAGAACAGTGACTGACAGTATTTGAAATCAGGGATGATGCTTGAAAGCTGTTTCAAGTATGCTTGTGCAGCACTTTAGTATGTATGTATATACCAAAAAAAAAAAAAAAACTAAGTAGCGTAAAAATATACAAGAAATACGTAAAATAAAATTATTCCAGAAATATGAAAATTTAATTTTAAATTAAAAATAAAAATATAATGGAATTAAGCACAAATAAAGATTAATATTTCAATAAAAATATAAATTAAATTCATTTTGTATTCTTATTCTTTTGTTTTTTATTTAAAAATTGAGTACCTGCATTTTTTGTTTTAAATTTTTTTTCGCAAACTGAAATAAATTACTTATTTTAGGATTAACCTTAATATTATTTTAAGCGATATTTAATATTTCATTAAAATTTTTTTTATATTTCTCTTGTTAAATATTTAAGAAGAATGTGCAAAATTAAAAATATGTATGATTATTTGGCTAGCACAGTGAAGGGTAGATAAGAGTCGGCACAGTTGAATTTAACTTGTTTTAATTTGTTATGAATGTATTTTATATTTTCAATAATATTAATTTTAGGTCTAGACCTATAGCCTATTATTATTAAAAAATTAAAATTAAAATTATTTGTTATGAATTAAAAAAAAAATTTTTTGTTTTCTTTTGTGTATGTGAATGCGATTTATTTAATTTTTTTTTTTAAATAGCAAAAGGTGTGTTTGGTTTTCCTTAATTTTGCAAAGAATATTTTTTTTTGTTTTAAGCTTTTCTAACGGAAATCATAGATATCACAAAAATTACTCATACGCCCATTTGATCAGTTAGAATAACAATATGAAGCTTGTACGTGTAAGTAAATATTTACTATGAAGAAGTTAGCTTTTGCACCTGGAGAAAAAAAGTTTATTAAAAAAAAGAAAAAACTGCTAGTTTATTAAGCTTGAGGTCGGATTATAAAAAATTATTATAAATTTAAAATTATATGCTGAAGAAGCTACGCAAGTTGGAGCGAAATATCGATATAAATAATAAATTTATAAAATAAGATCTGAAGCTTAATAAAATAGACATTTTAATTAAAAAGAAAAAGGTGAAATGAATATTAATATTTTCATATGTAATAATTTCTATTGGGAATTTAAAAATTTAACAAAATATTAATCTTTATTTATGCTTAATTCCAGAAATTGTGTTATTTTTAAAATTTATTCTTTTACTCATGATATTCTCATGAGTTATTTATTCAGTACAATAAGTACTGAAGGGGATAGCATACCTATATGGACCATTTCATCAGATGCTATTCTGATTCCTCAGTAATTTTTTGTTTTTGTTTTTCATATACTCTTTAATTACATTCAGTAATACCCATCTGGCATTCAAATGTACAAGAGAAGAGAGGAATAAAAATAGAATATATAGATTTCAATATTAAAATGTTGGTTGGGATATTAATTTATTTATTCAGTTCAATGCTTACAGAGTTTTTTGTTTGAATATTTGAATCTTTTTGTAACTATTGATTAATAATTCTTATTTAGTCAATTGCTTTTACAATATAAAGGTTCTAATGTTTGCATGAAACGTTGGGAGTAATCTACTGAGGATTCAGAGTAGCGTCTGATGAAATGATCCATATATTTAGATATTCTATCCCCTTCAGTACTTATTGTACTGAATAAATAACTCATGAGAATATCATGAGTAAAAGAATAAATTTTAAAACCAAGACAATTTCTGGAATTAAGCATAAATAAAGATTAATATTTTATTAATAAAGGGTGTTTTTATAGACGTATAGAACTTTAAATTGCAATAAAACAACGATGGATTATTCGATTGACATGAATTTTATTTATCCGAAAGATAATCTTGTGGCATTACATTTTAAATATGATTGCTGGCATATGACCGTCACGGTTGGCTCGGATGTAGTCCAATTTGGACTTCCAATTTTCGATGACTTTTTCCAACATTTGTGGCCGTATATCCAAATGGTCAAGCGTTTGTGGCTTATCCGCATAGACCAATGACTTTACATACAGAAAGTAGTCTAGCGGTGTTAAATCACAAGATCTTGGAGGCCAATTCACAGGTCCAAAACGTGAAATTAGATGGTCACCAAACGTGTCTTTCAATAAATCGATTGTGGCACGAGCTGTGTGACATGTTGCGCCGTCTTGTTGGAACCACAGCTCCTGGACATCATGGTTGCTCAATTCAGAAATGAAAAAGTTAGTAATCATGGAAGTACGGACAAATGATTCCACCAGCCCATAAAGCGCACCAAACAGTCAGTTTTTTTGGATGTAACGATGTTTCGACATACACTTGAGGATTAGCTTCACTCCAAATGCGGCAGTTTTGTTTGTTGACGTAGCCATTCAACCAGAAGTGATCTTCATCGCTAAACAAAATTCGCTTAAGAAAATCGGGAACAACGGCAATCTCGTCTTCGAAATAAAATTGCACTATTTGCAAGCGTTATTCAGGCGTGAGTCTATTCATGATGAATTGCCAAACCAAACTGAGAATAAATCACTTGACAGCTGTTAACTTAAAGTTCTATACGTCTATAAAAAACATCCTTTATTTTCTTTAAATTTTTTTTTTAATTTTTTTTTTTAATTAAAAAGTAAAAGATAAAATTGTTATTTATGTTTTTTAAATTAATATTTTAATTAACTAATTTTTTTTAATATTTATTTAATTTAAAAACACAATTTTTCCCAAGTGTAATACCATTCAAACATAAATAGTTTTCTTGATCTAAACCCAAGATTAAACAACAACTAAGAAGACATGATTAAAGGGGGAGGCTACATTTGATCCAACTGTCTGTTACGAGTACATAAAATGCAAATAAAAAAAAAAAAAAAAAAAAATACAGAAAAATATTTAGCTTATTTATGAGAGGCGTGTAAAGTTTTGTATTATTGCCTCTATTACCAAAAAAAAAGGAAAAATAAAACAACATCTACCTTATTTTTTTGCATATCAAACACTTGTTTATAAAAATAAAATAACCGAAAAATATGTAAAACTTTTTATTTATTTATTTATATTTTTTTTATATAAAAATGTTTAGTATTTTTATTTTTTTTGGCTTGCAAACACACTCGTTTGCTTGGAGTTTCAGCTAACAGTCAAGACCTTATACTTGTTGCTTGAACTTGATTGCAGTTTTGTGTCGAAACTACCTCTTTTGAAGTGTTTTTTTTTTCTTCATAATATTTTGGTAGATGCTGCTGGCGAGCATACACCTGAGACATACTCGTACTTGCATTTTATTTAATATAATTTTTTTTGTTGCTTTTTTTATCTTTTGTTATTTTATGTTGACGCGTGCATTGTATAAATTTTTGTTTTGTTTAGTGTGTGTGTGGGCTTGAAGTAAATGCTTTAACAGTTGAAAAGATAAGGAAACAATTGCAGAGTTAAGTTCTTATTGTTGAAAATCATTTATCAAGAAGAAATAAAGAAAAATAGCGTGGCTGTTAGTAAGAAAAATCTTTTTTAAGTCTCATTCATTCAATTTATTGCAAGATTTACGATTTAGTGTGGGAACTAGAGCATATAAAATATTTTTATAATTTTTTTAAGCTTTAGGGCTTTTTTACATAATGTGACACCAAGTACTATATGAAATTTAAAATATGAAATTAATAAAACCAAAAGCTGTTAAGCGATTTTAATAAAATAAAGCTCATTTTGTACGAAACTTGCAGGCAAACAGTGGTCAAAAATGAATTTTTTCTTAAAATTTTTTTTTTTAATTTTTTCTAAAATTGCAACTATAAAGCAAATTTAAGAACAATGTAATTGTGATTTAAAGAAAATTTCATTGCCGAATTTTCTTTTTAATCAAACATTTAAAAAAAATGTTTTTTTTTAAATAAAAGTTTTAAAATAATTATATACGAACATGTTCTGTATTTCACACGGATTTGAAAAAATGTGGAATTAAATTTTTTTCTTCTTATTAAATGAAAACTTTTATGTTTTTTTAATTCTACCAATAATTTCGCACCCAAAATAAAGCAAAAAAATTTTTTTTAAATCTTAAATGGGATCACAGATTAGTTATTTCAATTCCGAGTAAAATATTTGGATTCGGAATACAGAACAGCACAGATAATAATAATGAAATTTTTAAAAAAATTTGATTTTAATATTTAGAAATCAAAAATTAGAAATTTTTTTTATTAGTTCTTCTAAAAAGTAATAGTTTGAAATTCTTAAACTATTTTTCAAATGTTCTTTTATTGCAAAGAACTTTTAATTTTTTAGTTAAAGTTAAAAATTTCTTATATAAATTCTCTTTATTTTAGTCACCCACATTGTAATGCCTTGCAAGCAACTGTGTGAAATAAAATCAGCCATTTTATCTGAAACTGTGCTTTTACAAGCAATTAATTCCATTAAACCTTTCAATTGATCTTTGAGCAGTCGTGTGTAAGAATTTCCTTTACAACGAACGTAGTCGTTGGTTTCTTTCGCTTGTGCTGTCTGTGTTTTTGTGCAAAAACCAAAACAAAACAAAAATTTTTTTTAATTAATCTCTAGATGTTTCACGAAATGTTTTCTAAAATAGTTTCTTACATTTTCATTCCTTCACACAGAACTGTGAGGACGCATAATATGTTTTTGCTTCTTTTGTTTTTTATATTCCCAAGCTAAATGAAATGCACTTGTCATGGTTGCATGAATTGCTTATTTCAGTAATTTTTTCTTTTTTTTTTTTTGATTATCGATTTTTTATTAGAACTTTTTTTTCCAAGAATATTTTTTATTTATAATTTTTTATTAGAAAAATTTTTTTTAATAAAACTTTCTTTGAAAGGTCTTCTTCAGGGAAATTTATTATTTTAATAATTATAAAATAATAATTATAATATTATAATTATTATAATTTTATAAGGTGGACCAAAAGAAGTCATCCGATGTTGCTTGGCTCTAATTTTATTTCTAAATGAAAATGAAATGTGTGCCGTTGCTCCGTCCTATTGGAACCACATGTCCTCCAGTCCTAATTCGTTCAATTGCGGCAGAAAAAACTAGGTTAACATGGGCCTATAGCACGCACCATCCATTGTTGTCGTTTGACCAGCCCGATGACTCCTCCAACGTGAACAGCACACCATGCAGTCACTCGTGCATCACTCGTGGATTTTCGGTGCCCCAAAAGTGATAGTTTTATTTGTTCACGTACCCGCTGAGGTGGAAATAAACCTCGTCGCTCATTATGATTTTGGTCGAAAAATCTTCCACTTCGATTATTCCGCATTCTTGGGGAGTGTATCGCTCCATGGCTTGTTCACTTGTATTCTACATCTGTCTAGTTTACAAATGTCAAAACAGATTTGACATTGGCCGCCATTTGCAAAAATAAGAGCATCTTCCAATAGGGTGATTTCTTCTAGCCCACCTTGTATTATTTTAAAATTATTATAATAATAAATTTCCCTGAAAAAGACCTTCCAAAGAAAGTCGCAATATTGCAAAATTAAAATAAAAAGAGTTTTTTTTTAAGATCTTAAGCTTGAATAATATTTATTAATATTAAAATTTTTTTTTTCAAATTTTTTTTTGAGACAAATAATTTTTAGTAATAAAATTCCAAAATGAAGTTCAATTTCTGTTTCATTATATTAAAAAAAAACCAGAAATGTATCAACCAGTTGCATTAATCTCATGTTCATACTAAAGGGCTGCACAAGCATAATTGAAATGGGTTACAAGCAATTTTTAATATAAAATATTACACATGTTTGTAGTGATGTATGGCTTTCAAGTATGCTTGTGCAGCCCTTTAGTTCATACCCAGCCAGCATTTGGAAGAGCGTTCTTACAAAAATCACCTCTGCGAGAACTTTTCCCGAACAAAACTTGAGTAATCACTTCAATTCTTAGAAAAACTCTCCAATATGATTCGCACTTATGATTTAAAATGTGAATATTTAATGGGTATTTATGATCGTATTTTGCGCATGTGCAAGATTGAAAAAACGTGATCTTCTATATGTTTGAAATGTGATAATGTGCAGATGAATGACTAAAAGACTAAAATAAAAGGAAACATAAATGACTCATCAAAAAGAGTCGCGGGTAGGGTATCATTTTCTCCCGACAAAAGTACATTTTATGATCAGAAAATGAGCGCATATTGTGGTTTTTTTAATTGCCCAAAAGAGTAAAAAAATTCTCGGATGTTGATTAGGGATACTAAAGAAATGCTGGCTGGGTATCTGTTTTATGTTTGTGTGTGTGTGTGCGCAAACATTAAGTGTGTATGCAGGCATATATTTTTGTTGATTTTCTACACAATAACATAAACTTACACTTCAAATGTGTTTAACAAACTTGTAAATTTTCCTTTAAATTTATAGCAATTGTTAAACACACACACATGCACTCCATAAAACATATGTTTGTTTGTATGTTGGTAAGCAAAATAAGTATGTAATAGAAAAATAAAATGATGTAAAAAAGCTTTGAACAAAAAAAAAGAAAAAAAAAAAAGCAGAAAAAGAATAGAATCTAAATCTAAAGCGTACTCATATCTCAAACACTTTGAGTCATGTGTGTGCACTATACCTAGAGAAATAAAACAGTAACATTATCAACCACAACAGTCTCAACGATTTGCACAAGAGGCAGAAGATTTAAAAGTTAAAAAAGAAATGCCACGAGAAAAGTTTTAAAAGTGTTAGTCACATGTGTTTATGTGTGCCATATGCATATGAAGAAACAGTTAAACTTTGACTGGAAAATTCACATGCTGTAAACTAATGTAAAAGAAATAAGTACGAGTGCACATACTCGTACTGTGTGCAGTACACTGCACAACAAGTAACTCTTTCAAAATTGGTGTTAAAAAAAAAAAAAAACAAAACAAAATTGGGAAGTAACACTCCTTGCAAAAGTAAAGAAAATAACTAAAGAAGAGGACTAGCAGAGCAAAATTATCCGAATCCTTTTAAATTCTTATGAGCTAAAAAGTAAGTTCTTAAAGGGGTTCTACACTGTAATACTGAGTAAAACGACTCAGAAAATTGAAATTAATAGAAAAAGTATCAAAAAATACGGATAGAAATTTGACATTTCCTAAACGTTTATACTTTTCATTGTATCAGGGCTGAACAAAGAAATAACAAAACAGCTGACAAAATCCAATGAAAATCTTAACACTTGTAGTATAGTGTAAAGCCTCCGTATAATTTGTTGACAGTCGTATCAAATACCATTGTTCTCTTTTAAAATCCAATGAAAAACCGCATTAATAAAAGCCAGCTTTTGATTATAATTATGGCTCGTTACATATAAAAAAGAACTTTCGCTGACATGTTTCGATTTATCACGTTATATCGCCATTTTATTCAAAACGCTTAACTAAGTGTTCTCGCTTAGAAAATTCATTGGTTTTCTCTTCTTTTAAAACTAAATTACATAAATAATATTTGACAGCTACCACTCAAATTGTTTAGTGTAACGAACATTCGTATAGAAAAAAAATGAAAGGGGTAGATTTTCTGACATATAATTGCATACATGCCCATCGTACTCCGGTATCCCTAAGAGAATAAGCGAGTTCTTCTCTGCAAGAGCTTCTAGAAGCTTAAAGCAATTCTAAACCAATCTTGATGGGTAGGAGCAGCTTAGCTTGCCCAGTGCACTTACAGCTGCTTGGCTGCTTGAGAGAATGTATATACCGGTGTAGTAAGTGTCCCTTAGATCTTGGGAGATTTCTTTTTCGATAATTTAACATTCCAACTTGTCTAACTATTTAATTTACAAAATTTTCTATTGGATTCTTCTTCTGGTTGGTGTAACATCAGTTTTTTTTACGTTTTTTTTATTTTGTGTGCTCTTTCTTGTGTAATTGAGGCGGGAAAATATGCGAGGAATCATCATCGTCAGAATTAGAATGTGTTTGTTTCGTTTGAGTATTTGAGTTTTGTGCTGTTTTGGCAAGAAGTGGATGGCATGGCATGTTAGCAAAGTGAGACGACGGGCAAGCAGGCGGACAGAATCAGACATTGCCTAGTCATACATATTAGAGTACACTTTGCAATGTTGTATGTTGTATATTGTTGCTGTTGCTATTTTTTATTTGTGGCAAGTAGCATACATTAGCCATTTCACTAAGATATGGGATGCTTAAGAGCTGCAGCCAACTTGTATTTTTTTGTTTTGTTTGAGAACCTAAAAAAAAAAATTAAAAAAAAAAGCGGAGGTTGCGGAAGCAACCGTGAGTGTCAGTCACTATCACACTTTTTTCTCACTTTAAAGTTAGTATTTTTGTTATTATTATTTTTATTGTGGCTGTAGTTGTTGTTGTTGTTAGTTTGTTGCTGCTAAAAGAAATTGTAATTACAGACTTTTGAATTGAGATTAACATGCAACTTTGAAACTTCTTCATACAGTTTGACTACGACTATAAGAATGACTGGCTGCCTGCTTGCCTGCCTATGAACGTAAATTTTTTTTGATTGTGTGTTTGTTCTCAAACATTTTCCACAGTCTAGTTTCAGTGTTAGAATGAAAGAAATAAGAATTTAAATGTTTAGGAGTACGTAAACTTTTGTAAGCATTTTTAACGTAGGCATCGTCGTCATCATCATGTGATCATTATTATCATATCATCGTCATTACCAACAACATCACTAAAATATTGAAGTTGCAGCCAACAAGTGCATAGAAAAAAAACTTTAGCTTAAAGCTAAAGCCAGCAGCTGTAGTTGCAAGCCATGTCTCCTATATCGTTTTTTACAGAAGCGTTATGATGCGACCACAAAGATTGCCTTTTCTGTTTTTGTTTCCTGCACACCCTACCATAATAAAGTAGTCCCTAAGATGGCTTCAGGCTCTTGAAGGCTCTAATATTTTAAACATGATTTTATGCGAGTATGAAAGGTTTCCTGTGCTGTGCCAAAGTCTCTCGAAAAGCTGCCCGGTTTTTGAATATTAGTTTGGGTAGGGCACAAAATATATTGTGCCTATTTGACCAATACCACTTCGATGAGATGATTTTGTTGCTTGTTTGTTTTTGTAATTTTTTAAGTCGTCTTTTTCTTCTTCTTTTTGTAACAAGTCTTGGAATTTTTTTTTTCTATTTGTTCTTTCTTTTAGGCTAAAACAATGTGTTGTGCTGCTTAAATGAAATTTATTTACTGAACAGGTCAAATATTTGATTATCTTTTGAAGAGGGAAACAAAAACTGGAAAAAAAGAAGAGGAAGAAGCAGCATAGAAACTATATTGGGAAAAATAAACAAAGATTGTGTTTGGGTGTAAAATACCATTATTTTTATATTTTTTTTATTTTAGTTTTTGAGTAAATAAAAAGGAAAAAGGAAATTGATTAAATTATTTTATGGGAAAATATGTTTCGTTTGGTCTAAACGAATAATAATACTAATAAAAAACAACAACAACAACAATAAACAACTAAGTGTTAAATTGTTGAGTTGATATTTTACAGTAGGATGGCTGCTTAGATTAAAAATGATGATGCACTCTTGCACAATTAATGAATGAAGATGTTGTAATAAGAATCGATGCGAGCGATCCCCTGAAATACATATTTTAGTTTCGGTAAAGATTTAGTTGGACATGGCTATGGAAGTTATTATTGTTAAGAAAAAATTTATGACTTGAAAATAGTTTTGAGTGTGAAACACGCTTTCCAACAAGTAAAAACACCTTGGATAACCATTTTTTCATTTTAAGCAACATAAATCCGCAAAAAGGTTCTTGGCTGGTCTGCAGACAGTACCCAGTGCACTACCATCTAGTCTGCTGATACTCTAATTGTCCGTGTTAAATACAAGCATACCTCGTTCAGGGCTCATACTGAGTTCCTGAAATTTGAGCGTTAACAGAAGTAGAGGTGCTATTTACGGGGTTACGTTCCTAGCAATACACTTCGGACTTTCGCTCACAACAACAACATTGTAACGCAGCTTATTTTTCACCTGAGGTACGATCAGTCTGCCAGGGTCAACAAAGATCTGTTTCCTTTGTATTTACGCCACCACAGTTGTGTAGTGCTTCCTGGGCTCTTTTATGAAGATTTACGAATAAATTTACAATTGATACAATTTTTTATGGTACTGAATCTGAGTATAAGTTATGCTAGTTTTTACAAATATGTTAGTCCATTATTCAAAATCAAAACATGTTCTATTGTTCCTTACTAGTCTTGGGTAGTACACGAACGAACTATTCACATTGTACTATTCACTTATTTGAAATGAACGAGCTAGTCCGTGTTTTGCATTCCTATAGTCCATTTAATTGCTCTTCATTTTAAATGGACGACTTATAAATGAACGAACGAACTAAACTTAAACTAAAACAATGACGAAAGAACGAAAGTTGCAAATTAAATTCTTTTAAAAATGGTATTTAAAACAAAAAAACTGAAGAAAAGAAAATGTATTATGAATGCTATAGGGTCCGCAATCGAACGTTTTTTTTTCAACTAGTGCTTATTTCGTGAATGGTAACACTTAGCTCATGTCTGATTTGACAGATAATTAGTTTTATCCTTCCGCTGAAATAATATATTTGTGTTTCCGCTTCGATAAGTGGGCCTGCGATCGACTTACAGAAGATGCCGATTTTGCCAAAAAAATCATCTTTTCAGATGAAGCTCATTTTGATCTTGGCGGGTATGTAAACAAGCAAAATTGTCGCATTTGGGGCACAGAAAACCCGCACGCATACATTGAAAAGCCGACGCACCCAAAACGAGTCACTGTTTGGTGCGGATTTTGGTCCAGAGGCATAATTGGGCCATTTTTCTTCGAAAATGAGCAAAGAGTGGCCGTTAGTTAATGGCGATCGTTATCGGGCCATGTTGAACGAATTTTTGTTCACAAAAATTGAAGAGGAGGATATTGGCAACATTTGGTTTCAACAGGACGGCGCTACGTGCCACACATTCGAAGCTACACTCGATGATTTTATAGCATTTTCTAAAAAAAAAAGTTATTTGGCGGACCCTATATAAAGCTTAATTTTAAGTTTTTAAAATTAAACCTTAATTTTTATTAGCCATAGTGACTAAGCTACTTTCAAAAGAAATCAAAAACTAAATTTAAACATTTTTCGAATTTTGTTGTTGTTTTGCTTTCTATTTTCGTAAAAAATTCCTATTCGATATCATTTTACATAATAAAGAACGTTCAATGACAATATAAAGTATAAGTGATAAAGATACAAAAGATCAAATGAACTAAATGAACGAACTATTCCTTCTTTATTTTTGAACTAAGAGCGCTCAATAAAATGAACTACAGAGCACAGGTCTATTCCTTACGGAAGGGATAATTTAGATAAAATAAATAAATAGATATACAAATTACTTTTATTTTATTTTATTATTTTGAATTACTTCACTTAATTGTGAATGAAAAAGCTGTCTATTGCGAATGAATTGTATTATTGTGTCAGCTCTTGGTGATAAAAAAAAATATTGAATTTTTTATCATTAAAATAAATTTAAAATAAACAAAAAGAAAATTAATTTCAATAAATAAAATTAAAATAAAAATAGAAAAAAAAACTATTTTTATTTTTGCCAAAATGTTGTATTTTTTCTAACATATTTTATGTTTCAGTTTACGTTGCGTGAGAAAATGTAGAAATTTATTTATATTTCGGAATCAATTATAGCCACGATACGGATGGTACCGCAATTGTGGAAAAATACCACAGCAACGGATTAAATAATTACAAATTTTGCTTAGACTAGAATCACACACGGCAAGTTTAGTTGGGCAATTCTTTCTCAATTCTCTTTTACAATTGTCGTTTTGTCCCCACACAAATTTTTTGTTTCGTCAATTTTAGTATTCTTATGACTAGGACCACACACAGCAATTTTTGTTTTGTAATTCTTGATTTTGTTACAAAAAGAGGAAAGAAGAATGGAAAGGGGTACAAACTTGCTCGTACTCGGCAATTCCCTTTTGTTCTCTCTTCGTATCTGTTATAAAAATGTAAAAAAAGAAGGCTGAATAATTCTTTCCATTCTTCTTTTTTCTCTCTTCTACAAAATCAAGAATTGCCCAACTAAAATTTGCTGTGTGTGGTCCTGGTCTTACTTAAAGGTCTGTACTAGCACAATTGAAATGGCTTACAAGCAGTTTTTTATATTTGAATTTCCATCGATAGCAGGCGAAGGTCTAGGAGAAATTTACTGCTTTACTAGTGAAAAAAATTGTTGGTTACCGTTTACAAAATTCTAATTATTCACCGTTTTCGTAAAACAATTTAATTTTTTGTTTCATCTAGTTAAGTAGCTGATCGTTAGAGATTTCTGCACAAGTGCTAACAATCTAAAAACAACCTTCAAATACTTTACAATTTGTAAAAAAAAAAAAAATGTATGCAATTTCTGCGTAATTTTTACAATCGAAACAATTTTCACACACATAATTTTGCTTACGAGCATGTGTTTTTCTCCCGCTTCATTGACTTGCATATCAGTCCTATTGCTGGCTGTTTCGATGAAATTTCCTATTAAAATTCCAAAATTCTTTTAATTATTCTCTAGCGAGTTTAAGTGTGAATAAATTTGTGTGTGTGTTAGAATGTGTACGCGTGTAAATGTGCAACTATTCGGCTACCATAATCCCGTTACAGTATGTCTACCTGCTTTAAGCTCTCTTTGTTTTTGCTTATCTTGTTGTTGTCACTATGGTTGCTAAGTATTCGCTGTAGTCAACACTAACTGTTTCTTCATCATCATCATCATCATTATCGTCATTATTATTTTTATTAGTATCATCATGCACGAGCATGTGTGTGGTATGCACTTTTTCGTAACAAACATTCTCTGTAGGCTTTTTCTAATTAGTTAAACGTCTTCTTGACTTGCACTGATAAAAAAAAAATAGGAAATTTGTGCCTTTTGATTATTTTTAGTTTTATTTTATTTCATTATTTTGTGTGTACATACATTTTTGAATGTTGTTTTTGCTATTCTATACTAGTTTTCTACAAACAAATAAATATTACATACACATGCACATACACACACATGTAGACTTGCCAACAGAGGCATAAGCAAATCCAATATGTAATAATTTATGGCCTAATACAAAGTTTTAGATACTCTTACAGCGAAATGCTTTTTTTTCTTCTCTATTTTATTTGTTGTTTTTTTTTTTGTGGATTTTTGTTGTTGCTGTTAACAGAGAACTATAAAGTGGTGAATGTCCAGGAAATGCTTAAAAATCTTTGATTTCAATGTGCATACAAAATTGTGGGAATTATATTCTGATACCTGTTACATACAAACAAACAATTGCATAAGAGCGAGTGTATGCTTGTGTACACATATTTGTTACAATATATATTCGATTAGTACTATATATCCGATAATGGTATTATCTATATGTATAAAAGAGCAACCTTACTGACTGATGGACTGACAGACTGACTGCCTTACAGGACAAATAGCTCGAAAAGTTGAATTGATAAAGAAAAAAAAAATTTCAGAAATTCGTTTGTGAATGTTTTTCATTCACAATTAAATCAAGTAATTCAAAATAATAAGTTAGTTCCACAGGAATGAATGAAAGCAATTTGCATATCGATCGATATGTCTTTCCGTTAAATTTACCTTTCCTTGCGAAATCAATAATAAAAGGGTAAGTCAGGCTTTTTACTTAGGACTGAAATTTTTTTCAAAAAGCAAATCAAAAAAAGATAAATCTGCTCCTGCATTCGTCTTGCTCTTTCGTATTAATAATAATAATGGAAAGATAGAGATTTGCATTTTTGTTAAAGATAAATATGTGAGCAAATATTAATGGGCTGCACAAGCATACTTAAAAGTTACACAACACTACAAACATGGGTAGTATTTGTAATCCATTTCAAGTATGCAGTGATAAAATAGTTCAGTGGAGATACTGAGTGATTTTCAATATATTTGTTGTTGCTAATTCGTATTTACACAATTGTGAAGTTATTTATTTCGTTAACAATTGACTGTTTTGTATTACTTTTTGTTATTGTTATTATTGGGTCAAGGTCAAGGTTTCTGCTAACTATTTTTAATAGAAATTGAAAAGTTAAAGGGAAAAAAATAAATTCTTTTGTTCACAAAATTATTGTATTTTTATTTTTTGTTTAGAAATTTTTATCGATAAAGAAATAAATTTTTTTTTGGAGCCAAATAAAATTTGCATAACAGTTGGTACAGACTTTGGTGATACAATGACATCACATCTGGTTTTGAATTGATATTTTGATTTGTTTTTAAATGCAAACAATGAAGAGAGTATAAAATGTATTACAAATATAATTTATTTATTAAAAATAAAAAATTTAAAACAATAAAATTTTTGACAAATTTAAATTTATTATGTTTTTTATTTCTCTTTTTTTTTGTTTAATTTTTAATTAACACTAAACATTTTTAGTTGTAAATTAAGGTTATCACCTGAGGCCAATTATAGTATTCGATATCGAACGCAATTTTCATTTATATGACACTGAAATTTCGATAGATATCGAATGCCGTAATTTTCTCTCTGTATTATTTTTTGTCTTAATGTAAGTGTACCAAAGATCATATGGACATTCGTACATTATTGGTACTTGGAGCGAGATCCCTAATCTTATGGACTACCAAATCTTTCCTGCAAGGGGACTTGGATTCACAATTTCTAACGACCGGGAATCTCGTTAGGATCTTCTCCTCTAAAAGAGAATCTGTTTGTCTGCACTGATGACTCTAAGAATAGTTGTGGAGTGGGTGGGGGAGTTTGGGACTAATATATTATTCAAACTCCCTGATCAATGCTTACTACAAGCTGAATTGATGGCAATAAGAAAAATGACTGCCTGTAGACTATTCGCATTTATACTGATAGTCGATATGCAATTGCGTTCATGACATCCGATCTGGTTCGAGAAAACCAGACGTCTTTAAATAACATGGCAGGACCCTGCGCGGAATTGAAACTACTGTATAGTACTGTAGGGCGCATAGTCTGGTAAGAGCAGAGTCGAGATTGCCAGAGCAAAATATTGACTCGCCCTGCAAAGAGAAGGGTTTCGGTCTGAACGAGCTTATTTTTTGTCTACAAAAATCTTTTTTTTTTATGAAAACATTTTAATTTAATAAGAAAATTTGATTTTTAAAGTAATAATTTTGTTATTAATTTAAAAATTGTTTCGGGAATTCACACCAAATTTTTCTTAAAAAAATTATTAAAATAAAGAAAATGAAGGGGAACACAGGTTTATAAAATTATTCCATAAAACACTTTCAATTTATTATCACCAACCAGTTTTATTCTATAAATATTTTCAATATAAAAGTAAAATGTTAATTTAAAATTTATTTTGACTTAAAACTTGTTTTTATGCAAAAAAAATAAATAAAAATTTTAAAACAAAATGTAAGAAAACAATGATAATCAACGCCAAAAGCCCAGTTAAATAAAAAACAGGCTAATAAAAAAAAACGTATAATTTACATCAACCAAAAATTTATCAAAAAAAAAAAAAAAAAAAAAAATAAAATTAAACTCTGGAGCAAAGTCGGCAAGGTTGGCAAATAATAAAAAAAAAAAAACTAAATGCTGAGGCTGAAAATTTTGAATAACAATAATTAAACGGCATAAACAAATTAAATTGTTCACACACTCTTTACTTTTTCACAATAAATATTAACATAAATTTTTGCTTGTGAAATATGTGTGATGACTGTCAGTTTTTTTTTTTTTTTTCTGTAAGAGAAATTAATTTTGTTTATGGTGTTTCTTTTTTGTTTAAGTTTTAATTACAATTTTTTTATAAAAAAAGGTCGCAACAGGCAAATCAATCATTTGCTTTTGCATAACACATTTTTTTAGTTCCCACAAAAATTTTACCAATGCTGGCCATACACACATATTCAATGCAATTTGAGTGCAAAAATATGGCAGCCTTTGGGGCTCCATTTGATTGATTAATTAATTGAATTAAAGAACATCAAAATCACTCAAATTGGATTTAAGCATTTAATTTGTATTGATGTTGAGAGTTAATTGGCTGCACAAAACTTAGGTTACCAAGTGGCTACGGTTTTGTTAATGAAAATGATGGTTTAATGCTTAACTAAATCTAAATTTAAATTTTATTATTATTAGAAAAAAAAACTGAATTGGCAAGCTGTTCCTTTCGAACAAGATTGGCTTATGATTCTTACAAACTTCTCAATGCTTTGGCACAGAGCAACACGCTTACTTTAATATGGATACCAGCGGGCATTAAAAGCATGTGGGCAATGATAAGGAAAGCAATGAATGGGGAGCAATGAATGGCGCACCAACATTCCAAAAACAAAATGTAAGGTACACTTTTGTTGTAACCCATAAAAAAATAGGTTTGTTTCACATAATATATGAAATGTATCAACAATTAATACAAACAACATGAGAATCAACATTCGTTTGCTTTTTAAAGTGGATCAGAATGGCTTATAAGCCAGCAGCGGTATAGGTTTGAAATTGATGTCAGTTCATATTCAAGGTCCAACCAATAGCCTAGTGTATTCAAAATATTGTTAGCCACGCCCACTTTAATAATGATATAAAAGTGATAATTCAACATTTGCTTGATGGTTTTATATAAAATTTTGCTGTAATTTTTTTTAAAATTTTTTTTATTAGAAAAATATTTTGTTTTGTTCTTTTTAGAATTGCAATTTTAAGCTTTTTTGTTACTTTTTTATTTTTTAATTTAATTGCTTATCATGGCCATGGTCACATAATTTTTTGTTTTTATTAAAAAAAAAAATGCTTAAAGTAAACAAGCAAAGCCTTATTTGTTTAGATTAATAGTTTTTCTATCTTCATCTTCTGTTCGTCTTAATACCAGCCTGTCTGTCTGCCTGCCTATCCAATTGTTATAACATTTAGTTCAGTGTACGACTAGTAAGCTAAAGTCAAGTTTACTTAAATAAATTACCCACAATTTGCATAGAACTGCTGTTGCCATTTGTACCAACTACCATTATTGTTTATAAGCTTCCTTTAAGTTGTTTGCGACGCTTTTGTTTGTTGTTGCTGTGTGTGTTTGTCTGATTCTTCTCCCACAATTTTTGCTGGGTGAATTATAATTTGTAGCAATTTTGTTGCCACAAACACTTTGCAAGACGTGTACGTACGTACGTACTTCTGACGGTTTTAATACAAAAGTTTTTTTTGTTAATCTATGCTGCAGAATACAAATAGAGGGGCACAAAAAAAAAAAAAAAATAGAAAATAAACAACAACCGAACTCTTTCTTAACTATTTTTTCATGTTCACATGAATGTTAAGTTTAAGTAGATTTTTTTTTTTAGATTTTTGTTATTCGTTTCATTTGGTTTTGCTATTTTTTTTATTATTAATTTTGTTAAAGTTTCTAGTTTAGTACGTGCCTGCCCTAGTGACCAAATGAACCACATTTGTATGCCAAAGCATTTGTCTGCCTACGAAGAACCAACCAACCACTCACTCACTCACTATAAACTTTGACTAAATAAAGCAGAAGAAAAAAAAAAACAATTTTTTTGTTTGTTTGCTGCAACTGCTGTCTGTTAGCCGATGCTGACTTAAATGTTTACAACGTCAGCAACATCATACAACCCAACCAGGTTAATAATAAAAGCGTCAACAAAACAAGTGTTAACAGCTTTAACTCTTATAATTTGATTTTAACTATTCTGAACATGAGATAAGCCATTTTTTATGTTTAACAACAACAACAACCACAAAACATTTTTTATCATTCGATTTAATTTTTATTTTTGTAAAATTACTAAACAAAGTGGCTGTTTTTTTTTGCAAAAATTGTAGCTGGTTGCTTGTCGCTTCTAAAAAATTTTTGTATGCAAAGCACTTTTGAACAGCAATAAATTATTAAGTTTTATTTTTTAAATTTAGTTTGGTTTTAATTTTGCATAAAAAAATTCAATTTCTTTGTTTTTTCAGTTTATCTTTATTAATTTTTTTTTTTTCTGTTTCTTTTTTATAAGACAGAGACATAGTGAAAGAATGAGCAAGAAAGATGTTGCTGATTTCTGTGTTAGAAAAGAAAGTGTTTCTTTTCTTTTGTTGACTTTTTAATTCGAATAATTTATTAGCCCGAGTCCCATGAAGCTAAAGCTTGAAACACAACAACATAATTATTGTGCAGAATAATAAATATTTAGAAAAGTCTTTCTTTCTCTCTGCAGTTGGAAAAATAATTAATTTTTAAAATTATAATTTTATAAATCATGTTGGTAAAAGATGTCTAATTTCTCTCTGTGTTCATTTCAGTTTTAACAGAAAGTTTTCAAGTGCTGAAATTGCAAGACTTTTTTTATACTTTTTAATTTTTTTTATCATGTTACGTTTGCATTCTAGTCAAGAATTTCTAACTTTTTTTTTATAAAACTAAAATTTCTTTTAATTTAATTCTAATTAAAAGAGCTGGATTTGATTGCAGGGTTTAAGTAATTGGAATGAATAATAAAAAAAAAATTAATTAATTATAATTTGTGTTTTTTCGGTATAAAAGCAAGCAGCTTCCACATTTGCACTGAATTTTAAAAAAGTCTTAAAGTCTCTTCAGCTAAATGCGAACGAAAGCTTAATTCGCATAACTGTATTGAAAACAAAAACAAATTTTCGTTTATAAGCCACAAACGCTTGACCATTTGGAAGACAACATTCGCCGTGTTATTGCCGATATACAGGCACAAATGTTGGAAAAAGTCATCGAAAATTGGACGTCCAGATTGGACTACATCCGAGAAAGCCGAGGCGGTCATATGCCAGAAATCATATTTAAAATGTAATGTCACAAGATTATCTTTCGGATAAATAAAATTCATGTCAAGCTCTATACGTCTATAAAAAACACCCTTAATTTAGTGCGTGCTTAGTGGCCGCAAACAAACAGTACCTGAGCACCAAAAACCTCTTAGACTGAATTCAACCTCTCTTTTCGTAGACCAGTTTGATATGTCTCTTTGTGAAAGATACTTTAAACTGCGTTAAAAAAAATTTGTGTGAAAAAAAATTTTGTGCGGACAAACATTTTGTACGGACAACATTTTTTTTCGGAAAAAGTGGCTGAATTCAATCTTATTCTTTTAAATACAAAAATAAAAATCAAATACGGATCAATTTCAGAAAATATATTTATTTCAAATTAAAGTTTGGTGGAGCATCTAACCAAGGAAGGGCTGCATGCAAAATTATATCTTAAGATGCTAATTAATGGCTATTGAATGTGTTAAAAAAATTTATGCGGACCAAAATTTTGTACGGACAAAAATTTATTTTTAAAAAGTGGCTGAATTCAACCTTAGTCTTTTAAATACAAAAACAAAAATCAAATACGGATAAATTTCAGAAAATATTTTGGTGTCACATATAATTTTCGTGGAGCATCTAACCAATAGAAGGAGGGCTGCATGCAAAATTATATCTTAAGATGCTAATTAATGGCTATTAATGGCCACTTAAGCTATTTAGATTCTGAATTTAAAGAAAAATTCTAGGATATTTATGATTTGTAAAACTTTTGTAAGGATTTAAACACTTATAAGACATTTGGATTTATACATTCGCGGCCGTGTCCCACAAAAGCGAACGATAGTTTTTTCCGTAGATACATTTGTATTGAAAACTAAAACAAATTTTCGTTTTTTTTTTCAATACAAATGAACGAAAGATGATTTTATTCGCTTTTACGGGGCCTGGTCATCAGCTTGCATATGCCATCTCTAAGTTTAGTTTTACAAAATTGACTTGCTTGATCATTTTTTTTTACAATTTTTTACAAAAAAAAAAAAATTGCTTAAGAGAAATTAGCATTTTAGTTGGCGATATATATGCTATTTACGATTGTAAAACCCACGTTTATTGAAAGCATATAAATTAATTAAGTCGTTTATTGTCATTATCTGAATTTCATTCATCATTTTATGTTATCAAATTAGAGATGCTAATAAAGAAGAAGAAAAAGTAAAAAACATTAAATATAATTTCGAAAAGGTACTATTTATTTAGTGGTTAAAAAAATTTGTACACGAATCATATATATACAGTTATGAATTAAATTAATTATCGCATCATGGAGGCAGACAACTAAAACACGGTGGCAGCATTTTTCCTTTAGTTAATTGAATTGTCACGATGACTGATTAACAGAGAAGCTGCTTTGTTATTTTTGGTGGCAGCATAAAATTACTCTCAATTATTTTTAATATTTTCAATTATGCGTAACTGAACAGAAAAGCACAAGGAAATTCCATAACTAAAAATTAAAAAAAAAAAAAAAAAAAGAAACATTCAAAATTAAGTAAGAGTAAACTAAAGTACCCAGTAATAATTATTTGAGTGAAATACTTACAGCAGCTGTTGTGTAATAAATTTAACAAAATTGTTATGTAAAATGAAAACAAAAGAAAAAAATAATGAACTTTAATTGAAAAATTTTTGAAAGCCAGCCGAGTGTAAAAAATCAATATTTTCAAAATATTTCAAAACAATTTCAACACTAAACCGTGAGTTATTGCTGCTGCTGAGATGAACTCGTGAAATTAACAAATAGTTTTCAACTATTTAATTATTTTTGTAAATAAATAAGCAAAACTAAAAGATTGTAATTTCTCCAGCTCTAGTAGCTACACAATGTTATGGTAGCAGCCTTAACATGACCTCTATTTTAATGAGAAATCAAAATAATAAATAAATTTAATAATGAAGTAAAAATCTTAAAAAAAAACTTGCAGTTGTGTTGTTAAATTTGTTTTCTTTTCAATTCACCACAAAACTTTTACTTTCGCTGGTGGCCGTGTGTAACAAAAGTTTAGTGGAAGAAATAAAAGTAAACGTCAATTGAGACACTTCAGCAAAAACACTTTTAAAGCAGTTGCTCCCAAGTGATGAAATAATAAATAATTAACACAACAATAACACTGCACGACCGTATAGTTCAATTAAAAGAAAAAAAAAAAAAAAAAAAACAAAATAAACACAATTTAAAGGCCGACAGTATTTTAATCAACCAATCAAAAAATAAATAATATAATTTTGTAATATTATTAATAAAGTTAAGTTCATTTATTTATTTAATAATCAAAAAAGAAATTGAGGTAGACTTTAAAGTAAAATTTTAAGAAAAATTTCGTTAACGTTGACGTACCTTAATTGTCTTGAATAATAAGGTTTTTACACTAGAGCACATCTTAGAAGAATGCGTGCAAGATAATGTAAAGGAAAAATAGTTGTTTACACTCACAACATCTAACAATTACCATCTACCAAATTTTTTGGAAATAAAAAAATATTAAAAAATTTATTAGACTAAAGCTACGGTCACATTAAACAAATATTTTCTTAAATAAGTATAGCCACTATGTCATCTACATTTACGTTTACATATTTTTGAGAAAATATTCGCTTAGATTAGTTTGATTTTTTATTAAAAATAAATTATTTAAATACATTTTATGTAATACAAGTCGTGTTAGACTATAAAAATATTTGCTAAAAATTAGTGGTAACGCTTACTTCAATAAATATTTGTTTAATGTGACCGTAGCTTAAGGGCTATTATAACGACTTAACTATAAGGTGTCAGTTAGTTATAATTAACTTTAGTTAACCCCCGTTTCCACATGCAAGGAATTGTTTGCAAGTTGAGCTACGAAAAAGCTGAAAAAATAGTCGAAAGTCTTGCAAATTGTATGAGTGTCTACACAGAACAGTGCAAGTTCCTTTTTAAAATATCGGCAATGGCTTCACTTCTAATGAAAAAAATGGTTGCGCCATTGATATAGAGAATAAAAATATATGAACGAAGTGTTGCCGCGTTGGCAACACCGTGAACACCAACTAAAAAAAGTATTTTTTTAAGTCAAAAATATGAAATTGATAATTAAATTTAACTTTTAAAAGTGTTGCTGGGTCTTTATGTTCTTTTACTGATGTGAATTAAATAAATAAATTAATTTGCAACTCATACTCGTTAACACTATTTCTCATTTGTCAGTTTACTTGCTGCAAGTGTCAAAAATTTACTTGCAAGAGAATTTGGTTGCCAGTTCAGCTGCAAGTTCGAAAAATATGAGAGTGTTAGTGACAAAGTGAGAGTGTACTTCGTTTTTTGAACTTGTACTTGCATATGGAAACGGGGGGTAAATTAAATGATAAAGTGACCAATAACTTATTTAAATGATTACAAGTTCCCAACAAAATAACTTTTATAATATTTGTAATGTTGTAATGTGGCACCACTGCTGTGAATACTGAGTATTTTTTATTGCTATTGTTGACAATTATTTTTCAAACAACTGAGAAATTCGAAACTTTTACAATTTTATTTTAATATTTATTTGTGTATTGTATTGTTTTACGTTTGTGTATCAATATAATAAAACTGTCGCAACAAGAACGCAAGATTTAAATTTTAAATAAAACACAGATATTTAAAAAAAAAATCGTGAAACTTTATTATATCGTAAAGTAGACATAATGAGGTTATGTATGGAACAACATATCGGACAGATGGCTGACGCGGCTTTGCTGGCACACACGCGGTCTTTTAATGAAATTTTCAATGACCGTTTTGCATAAATGCTGCGGAATTTCATTAATGCAGCGTCCAATTTCCTCTTTTAAGGCTTGAGTCGTCGTCGGCTTATTCGCGAAATAACACAACCGGGAAATGACTGATGCAGCAATTGAATTGTTTCTCTGCCTGTATGACATGTGGCGCCGTCTTGTTCCTCCACACTCATTTCTTCAAGAAAAAACTAGTTCAAATGTCAAACAATGAGACTTCGAATGGTGACAAATTTAAATCTTGCGTTCTTGTTGGGACACCCTCTACATGTTAAATGTAATGGGCAACTCAAACATGTCTTTAGCTTATCATAGACTTTTTGGTTAAAGTCTGTTTATAATAATCATTTTAGCTGTGCGATAACATTCTACTTTTAGTTATTGTTTAGTGTTGCTTTGCAGGATTCAAACTATTTGGCTTGAAAATTTGAAGTTTTATTTTGCTTAATATGTGTACATACTTATGGTATGTATCTATACATAAACGTTACTTTATCAGTGATGCCACTAAAATCGAAAATATTCTCATTTTTCTAGCGATGGCACGAAAGTTGTCAAAAGATGTTGAGTGAAACAAAATGAGATAGGAAGATGTTGATTTTTTTTTCTACATGCATTTTATATTGAGAAGCAGTTGTCATCTCGGCGAATAGATGGTAGTGCTCTAGTCTAACAACCATATAAAAGGGGCTAATATTTGATTGCATTAATTACAGTGTGTTAGCTAAATTATGCTACATTAAGTAACTGAAATAATTAGTTTTTTATCTTAATATATAAAATTTCACTATACGTGTGTTTGACTTTGTACTCCTCCTAAACGGCTGCACCGATTTAATTGAATTTCTGTGTATGCTTTTCAGTTACTCCTTTGAAGGTTTAGCGCCACAAATCCGCTGCAGTGTGTATCTGGCTTATTTATCTACTAACTGTCTCTACCCGGTCTTGCAAGGTTCTTTACTCTATGAGTACGATTTCTTAGAGTGAGAAGATCGAATGTACACAAATTTTATATTTTCATAAAAACCAAACTTAAATTTTTATGCAAATTAAAACAGACCTCGCCCATTAACACGTTAGAGTTTTAATAAAGTTTTCTCAAATCGGATAACTTCTAGATCAATTTAGCAAATTTTGTTTTGCAAATATAATTTTGCCACTACCATTACTGGGTCTATTTTTAAAATTTTGTAAATCGGAGAACGGCTGGCAAATTTTTTTTATAACTCAACTTATATTTTTCTTCTCTTCTTTAATTATTTTTCAATATAAATAAAATTTGACATGTCAGCTAGTTTTTATATAAATTATATGATTTTGTTGCAGTTGATAGAGAAAAATTAATTTTCAAAATTATAGATTTGAAGTGCCCTACAAAAAATTATTCACAATTACCTGCAATAAATGCATAAATATTTAGTTTATGCAAAAAAAAATCCAGTCGTACAAAAAAATCTACGTAAATCAAAGTCAAAACGATGCAAAGCGAAATGAATCAAATTTAAAAAAAAGTTTGACTGCTGTTTCTTTTGTCTTTACTTTTATAATTTTTAATGCAATAAAGGCTTTTTATCTTTTTGCTGGATATACTCCCATTCAATGCTGTGATTAGCGCTCAGCAGTAATTTTTTTTTTACTTTTGATTTTTTTTATTAATTTTTTAAACATTTTTGTATCTTCTTTGATAAAAATCAAAATGTTGAAATTATTTTTCTTTTATTTTGTAAAATAAAAACAGAAATCAAAATTTTTTAAATTCTATTAAAAAAAAATATTTGTTGTTTTTTTAACTAATTTTGTTAAATTTTTCTTTGTGGCTTAATTAAATATTGCAATTTTTTGTCATTAATTTCCAACTAAAAACAACTCAGTATACTGACAGAAAATTTAATTTTTTTCTGCAATGACAACCTTTCATTAGATCAAAGACAGTATTTCACTGATTCAATGAAATAGTTCATTAAATTAATAATGAATTAAGAAACGTTTCATTGGCTGAAAACTAATCAATTTTTCTATTGCATTAATGAACACAATTCTTTCAGTGTATTGCATTGGTTTTTCTTTTTTTTTATGAAAAATATTTCCTTTTCTCTTTGAAATCTGTTAGCTTTTCTTGGTATTCATTTTATTCATTCACTCTATTTATTATTTGTTGCTTTAATTTCGGTTTGTTTGTGTTTTTCATTTTCGCATTAAAAGTTTAATTACCTTTTCTGCAGCATCTGCCTGTCAGTCGATGTGGTTTTTAATTAAAAACAATTTTTTTTTTTTACTTTTGTTTCGTATTTAAAACGAATGAAAACGAAAATTATAACAAACAAACCACGTTTGGTTTTTGGGGGAAAAAAGTAAAAGTTTTATTTCAATTGTTCACTTTTCTTTAAAAATTTTGAAGCAAAATAAAATTATAAAATTCAATTCGAAACAATTGCCTATAAATTTTATTTTTTATGAAAAATAAATTGCGTGCTTGTTATAAAGTCCATATGTGGTCGTTAATCACTTTATTGTTGTTGTAATTTTTTCTTTTCATATTTGTTTAATTACATTGATAATGTATAACACATTAAGAGTAATGTATGGCCGACTCACACACACACACACACCATTATAAATAAAATACAATTTAAAAATTTATACAAATAGATTGTGAATTGTGAGTGAGAGATAAGCAAAGTTTATTTATAAGCTGTCAGAGTTTTATTCGTATTTCTTCTGAATTTTGTTGTTAATCTCATGAAAAATTTATTATATTTTAAAGTGACACGTTTCATTACTCTAATGAAATATTTCATTAATACAATGAAATATTTATTCATTAAATGAAATAATTTCATTCATTAAATAAAAGAATATCAGTCATTAAATCAAATATTTTTATTTAATTAAGGAAATACTTTCATTAAATTAATGAGTATATGTCGAATGAGAGAGGAGTTCAAATTTACATGTAAAATTTAACAAAAAGCAATTAAACATACCAAAACCCATTAAGCTGTCAATCAAGGTAATTAAGGGGGTAATAAAAAGTGATTTATGGGTTTTTTTTAGGGTCATTAAAAAGGGTAATAAAAAATGTAATAAAAAAAGGTCGTTAAAGGTGCAGGTGTTCATTTGGATGCGTGAGAAAAATGTATAACAAAGGGATCATGCTGGTGAAGTTTGAAAAAGGTCGTTAAGGATGCATTTGTGCATTTGAGTGCGTGGGAAAAATGTATAATAAAGGGATCATGCTGGTGAAGTTTGAAAAAGGTCATTAATATTTGATAAGGGTGTAATACACATGTGCATTTCAAGTGGATAGATTTGTTGTGAATGCAGTTTGTGTATTTGAGTTTGGTTGAGTATAAAGATCAGTTTAGTTGACAACGATATTTGGGTATAGAAAAAAGGTCATAGAATTTTAGGTGGTGAATGCCATTTGTGTGTTTGAGTTTTGTTAGTAAAGGGATCGTGTTGGTGAAGGTTGTCAAAAAGGTCATAAAATTTTTGATAAGGGTATAATGCACGTGTGCATTTCAAGTGGATAGATTTGTTGATATTGTTATAGTGGTGCATTTGAGTTTGATGATCAAGTATTGAAAGTATAAAGATCAGTTTGTTGGAATTTAGTATTTTGCGAGTGAAAAGAAAGTCGTAAAGTGTTTGATTGGGATATGACAGGTTGTCTAACTAAGGGATACAATTGCATATGAGAGTATGCATGTACATCTAAGTTGTAGCGATGGATAGATGTGAACAAAAAAGGTACAGATGTATAGAGAAGTGTACGATAGTTAGTGAAAAACAAAACAAAAGGTCAAAAAGTAATTGATAAGGGTGTATCTCAAGAGATGCTAGTGCACGTATGCATTCAAGTACTGAGAATTGTTTATATTGTTATAGTGGTGCATTACAGTTTGTTTTGATGTAATGATCAAAGGCATGTGTATTGATAGTATGAAGATTACTTTTATTTGGATTTTTTTTCTTATATTTTGTGACTGCTAAGAAAAGCCATAAAGTATTTGATAAGGGTGTAACAGGTTGTCTAACTAAAGGAGTCTAACTAAGTGATCAGTTGCACATGAGAGCAGTAGCGACGTTTGTATGTTTCTAGTATACTTATGAATATATACAAATGTTTGTGTATAGTTAAACTAAATGATTGTGTATAGCTAAACTAAATGTTTGTGTACAGTTAAACTAAAACAAAAATTTAATACACTACTATGTGTTAAGAATAAACACAACAACAACAACAACAAGAAAACAACAAGGTATCTTTTCAATACGTATACATTGAGAAAATGTTCTTAATCTATTGTTCTTATTCAAATCACTCTATATTTTTATTTAAATATAATACTATCTACGTCTATGTGTGAGTGTGTGTGTGTGTTTTGTATTTAGTATAAATACACAGAGTGAATTACATTTGATATTATTCAAAGTGTTATACCATTCGGTAGTCATCAAAAATTAAATTTGTTAAATAATAAAATTAAAAAATTAAAAAATGGCTGGATTTTTAGTTTCAAGTACACCTGAAGATCAGGCAGAAGTTGATATAAGCCTCCTATCATTCCAAATGGATGAATCTGATGAGGATGTTAACTTCATAATGAATGGGAGCTTCGACATCTTTGAAGAAGAAGAGGAGGACGAACCAATACCCAACAATCAGTTGGGTTACTTTAAGGATGAGATCCTCATATTCATGCTGGAAGAGGAGGGTGAGGAGTTTAGGGAGTTTGATGAAGTTCTTCACTTCCTCGCCGATGATGATGGCGATAAAATTATTAAAGAAGTAAGACTCTGATTTATTTAATAATTGCTGGAAACAACAACACTTAAAACAAAATTAAAAATAAAAATAAGATTATTCACCAATAAATAAAATAAAATAATAACAAATTTGCATGTTTCAATAATATATTTTTATCTTTTATTTTATTCTTTAATATATATAATTATATAAGCAAATATGAATATAATATTAAAATTATTTCAAGTCAGGCACTTCTTTTGCAAGTAAAAGCGCATTTTTCAAGGCACAGACTCCTCTTTTATGGTAACTGCAATAGGTGCAATCGGGGTGTTTTATTTGAAGTTGTTTAAAC
The DNA here is from genome assembly GCA_947397855.1 of Thelaira solivaga. Classification (NCBI taxonomy): domain Eukaryota; kingdom Metazoa; phylum Arthropoda; class Insecta; order Diptera; family Tachinidae; genus Thelaira; species Thelaira solivaga. Next base: position 81,725,820 of record OX377610.1, read on the forward strand.
TTAACACAACCAAATTCTTCAACATTGGTTACACTTTGCTCTATAATTTTCTCTAACCATTTTCCTTTTTCATGACCTTTAACATAAACCTTGCGGTCTTTCAAATTGCGTTTTAAAAATTTGCAAACACTCTTATAAGAAAAGGTACCATCGTTCCACTTTAGATGATGATGATTCCGCATTAACCATTTCGCTTCTTTTTGCTTCGCCAATGACAAAAATTTGAATTTAAAAGGTGGTTTCACAATGAAATTTATATGTATATTAGAATCAAATACAACAGCAATTTCTTTCAAAATGAATGTATTTCCACTCAATTTAAATCCTTGTATATCGATGAAAATGCAATCGATAGTTGTCATGCTGCACCAGATAAGATTTAATTATTTATGCTATATATTTCAATGTGTTCAACCTGAAAGCTGTTAATTTTATTCAACTTTTATTAATACGTCTTCCACTTTTATTTACTTCTAAAGAATTCTGAGCGCGCATTGACTCTATTATTATATAGCTACTATCTCTTTCTAAAATTTTGGGCAGAGCAAAATAAAGTTGAAAATTATTTAATTGGGGTATGACAGGTTATGTAAATAAGGCATTCAGCTGCACACGAGAGTGTACATGTACATCTGAGTAGTAGCTTGTCAAACTAAAGGATTCAGTTGCCCAAGAGAGCAGTAGCGATGAAATAAATACATAATATATATTAATGTGTGTATATTTCTAATATACTTGTGAATATATAAATGATTGTATATACTTAAACTATATTTGCTGAGAGCTCAGCGATTGTATTATATAGCTACCTCTTTCTTATAAAGACTCAAAATTGTTTTGTTTCATTTAAAATTTTTAATGTAATCCAAAATAGTTTTCTATAAATAGTCAATTAATTGAGTAATATTCATAGTTTATTTAAAATCATTAAATCATGAGCATTACCACGGAAATTATATCTGTTTTTAATAAATTAAACTCAAGGCAGAATATAAGTATAAAGGACATGGTCGTTGGAGAGGATTATCATATTACTGGTGCTGAACGTTTAAATACAAAGTATGGAGAAACTATCGTTTTGGAATTGGGATCAAATATACTTCACCTTCCTAAGAGATTCAATTTGTTAGCTGATAAATATATTGAAAGTTTATCCACCGGAGCATATGTAATTACAAAAATTCCTTTTAACGATGACGGAGATAGCTCATTCTGCAAATTAGAACTGAAGCCACTTCCTCCTATAAGAAATTATTACTCATTCAATACTTTTAAACAATAAAGTTTATTATTTCTTTAAACTCAACTCAAAGTATATTAACTCAATTTTAATATATTATATACTCATTTTAAACCATACTTTTAATCTATAAACATGGAGAATATTGATGATTTTCTGCAGAAATTTACAAATATTGCTTTTGAAGAACATTTGGAATTAATACATTCATTTAAAGCTGAATATGAGCATTTTGATTATAACAAGCCTTGTAACCACTCTGATGATAATTCTAATGAAGATGTAGTGGGTATGTGTAGCTGCTACTTTTTTTATGTGAAGAGAGAAAAAATTATGAAGATTATTGAAAAGTATAAAAATTTGTTTAAGTATTTACAATCGCAGCTGCCCACCGAAAAGAAAACTAATAAAAATACATAAATGTTTAAAAGTATTCTCTATGTGTATTATTTACAATATTTTTATATAAGGCGACCAATTTAAAATATAAACATCAGTTAATATTACAATTTCTTAGAGCATGGATACTTTAATGAAAAACTATCTTCTACGTAATAAGGTGCACCAACCTCAAATATATGACGTTGTTTTTGATATGGATTACTTTTTAAATTTAAAATTGAAAGTGTCCTGTGGCTTTTCAACCATATGCGGGTTTAAGCCAATGATATGGCTACATTTTAAAGATAGAGATTTTATTGGCCTTGATCGCGAAGGATGGCTACACTTGATGAGCTACAAGGAATATATTAGCAATGTGCTTTCTCAGCGCGAATTTCTAAACTCTATTAATTTAATTGAGAAAACAGGAGAAGAAGACATTGATTACAGTTTTAAATGTAAAAGTGGTGTGTGCTACTTGATAATGCGACAAGGAAACTATAAAATAAAAATTGATCCTGAAACGTGGAAGTCTCTAATCCGGATTGGAACATTTCTTACTACAATAATATGTTGGAATGGAATTTTACGACAACAGATTTTACACTTTTACTACGAATATTTCATTCCAACATGCTCCGCACTGAAGAAGACGAAAATTCAATTGAGCGAAATAAAAGGGGTTGATATTAATGATAGAAATATAAATATTGATTTAACCCGTTTATGCTATGAAATTGGGAAAAAAATGCAAGCTAAAATAGTAACCGATGTAAAAATTCATAAATTATACTTAAGAATGGAAAATAAATGAGAAAAGCAATTATTTATGGTGTTATTATTTCTTTATTTTAAAATTGATTAAAAACATTACACATAAGTGACCACAATTAAAAGAATTAAGTTTCTGATATCTTTTATAGTTATATTTAATATTTATTCCTAAATATTTTAAAACTTCTATTGGTGGTTGGAGATTTCCAAAGCTGTCAAAGTATTGAACATTATCATTATTTTTATAATAGGCTACCCAATGTGTACCATCTCCACTATTATTATCCAAATTGATTATACCACATTCTATTTTGTTTGGGTTTTTAGGTAGTTTATCTCTCATATAAACTCCTCTAAAATGAGGAATATGCATCTTTCCAAACATTTTCAAGTCTACATCTGTTAGTGGTCTATTGGGTAACTGCTTAATTAGTTTTTTGATGTATTATTTAAATTAAATAATCCATATCCCTTTTTATAAGGTTTGAGGTAGAAACCTTTTCCCATTGCGATTGCTTCTAATGTTTTATTATGTCGTTTACTTTCCTCAAGTTGTTCTCTACCATTTTTTGCAGCAGTAATAGCCTTGGCGATTGCTGATCCTCCAGATGATAGTGCACCTAGCGCTCCAAGTGCGGTTAGTACAGGAACAAGAGGTAAAAAACCTCCATATTTAGGAACACTAATTACTCTTGGAATTTTAACTTGTGATTTTTTTCCATGGAGTGAACGTTCAATAGATTTTCTTGCTGTTTTTATAGCTGTTTTAACATCTATAGGCTTTTCTTTTTTTAAAATAAAAGTTGCAGCCTTAACTGCGTTATGAAAAAGGTTTCGCTTAACATTCTTTTTAGATTTTTTGATTTTTACGCCTAAACCAAATTTTACTTTAGATTTCATGGCGTTTGTGACAAGATAAGCATTTATTTTTTCTCCAAGTGTACTATCGCTAGATTTTACTCTCTGCCAGGCTTTATCAGCTAATTCAGAGTCGGCTTGATGTCGTTTATTAATATCAGTATATTGTGAATAAGCAATATCATGTGCTTGACAAGCTTCATCCAAGGGATTGATTCCTTTATCTCCTCTCTGTAAACGTTTCTGTAATTTTGTTCCAGGACCACAAAATTGATAACCAGGTAGGTGTAGCTCAAATGGTAATGAATTAATTATATTGTTAACTAGTCCTTTTCCATGAACTTTCGGTTTACCACTAAATTTATTCTTCGTATACACAATCATTTATACATAGACACAAATATATATTTATTCCCCTGTTGAAAGAAAATAAAAATTTTTAAACTGTCAGTTGCAAATATGCGTTTGATTAAGCAACACCATTCAAATATTTTAGTAAGAAATTTAGATTTCAATGACAAAAGTAAAGTAACAAAACACAGTTGTCTATTACCAAACTCTATAAGAGGATTAATAGTAGGACCATCTAGTTGCGGAAAGACAAATGTAATGCTTAGTCTGATTGAAAGCCCTCATGGATTAAAATTTAAAAATTTATACTTGTATTCAAAATCGCTACATCAACCCAAATACCAATACTTAAAAAAATTAATTTCATCAGTGAAAGGGATGGGTTTCTTTACGTTTTCAGAAAATGAAGCAGTAATTTCACCTAATGATGCTAAAACAAATTCAGTAATGATATTTGATGATGTTGCATGTGAAAAACAAAATAATATAAGATCATACTTTTGCATGGGAAGACATAAAGATATTGATTCTTTTTATTTATGTCAAACATATACACATATTCCAAAACACTTGATACGTGATAATGCTAATTTTATAATAGCATTTAAGCAAGATGACTTGAATTTGAAACATATTTATAAAGATCATGTGGGAAGCGATATGAGTCTGGATATATTTCATCAAATATGCAAGGAATGTTGGAAAGAAAAATATGGTTTTCTCGTTATTAGCAAAAGTGATGAAATAGATAATGGGCGTTATAGAAAAGGATTTGATATCTTCATTCAAGTTTAGTCTTAACCAAACATTTAAATGCTTAAGACATATTCATCTAATTAAGAGCTCTTCCATTTAGCTACTAAGAAACTTTTTACCTGTTTTAAGAAACTCTTTAGCTGTTTACGTTTACCTGTTTGAGAAGCTGTTTACGTTTACCTGTTTGAGAAGCTGTTTACCTGTTTCCCTGTTTAAGAAGCTGTTTATCTATTCATTTATTCTTTTCTAATCATATAAATACAAAAACTACAAATACACCCATACAAACATGAAGGAAAATATATTAAGAGAATTAGTAAAATCCAAAAAAATTTTGAAAAAGAAATTTGAAGCCATCAAACAAGGGGAAGCAGAAACTATTGACAAATTAGAAAATACATTCAAACCATTAACAGAGCCATTAAAAAAACTTGTTAAGCTGTCTAGTGACAATGTTTCATTGAAACGAAAAGATGCAATGATCAAATTTGAATATAATAACAAAATTAAGAAAACTAGTGATGATGGTATTACTACTAGCACTCCTATGAAAAAAGTCCCTTTTGACTCATTATCAAACGCAAGTGGAAGTGATGAAGATAGTAATGGAATGAATAATGAGTCATTTTATACACAACATTCTAATTGGGAATTTAATTTAACAAATTTACATGAAAACAATAACCTTGATACAATATTCGGACCACACAAAAACGAAAATGATATTTGGAAGTTTGGAAATACAGACTTGGATATAACCGATGATAAAATAATAATAGGAAATAAGTCATGGGCCAACACTCCTGGTCTATTTTCATTGTTATTTCATAAAAAACCAGAGGATTTCAACTCAACAGAATTAGACATATATAAAAAAATCTTGCTTGATACAAATGCGCATAGAAGAAATTATGATCCAAATGGTCAAATAAATGGAAATAGAGGTTATAAGTATAAACAAATAATTAATAAACTGGTTGGTGATACTCACTCGGGCAAAGGTCTAATGCAACTAAGCTTAGATAAAGGTTTAATGCAAGTAAACCTCAATAAACCTAACTATATATACTGGGATGACCCGAATGAAATAGTAGATCGATTGAAGCTGTTGATAGCATCACAACAATCTGGAAATAATAATCACACTAATGAAATATTGTCAATAATTGAAGAATTAAAAGAAGCAAACATAATTGAATAATTTAAAAGTATTTATTATGAGTGTCGACAAATTTGGTCATTACTTCAATCAAAAATACAATAACGAAAAAAGAAGCAAACATTTCATGAAAATGTTTGATGTTGATATAAGCAATAACTGTTTAGATCTACATGGAAAAAGAATTAGTAATTTATTGGCACCTTCTGATCCAAAAGATGCTGTAACAAAAATTTATCTCATGAAAAAGTATGATGTTTTATCAAAAGACATAGACAAACTAAAAACAACGCTCAATTCACAAGTACAAAATGTGGACAGTAGAATAGAGAAATTAGAAACTTTGCTTATTAATAAAATTGAAAAACGATTAAATTTAATTGAAAATCACATATCTCAATCTATTGAAGCAGAAGAAAAACTAAAGAAAAAATATGAAAATCAAGTGAATAGTATTAAAACTGCTATAAAAAAATTGGAATCAATAATTTCCAAAGATGTTGAGAAAATGTAAAAGTTATTGAAAAAGCTGTAAATGATCATATATACAAAGCAAATGCGAATTTTATGAATCATATCGAAGAACGATTTAGTAAAATTGAAGACTTCATTTTCAAAAATATTGGAAAAAATTCTACAAAGGATGATGTGAAAATACGAAAAGTTCCACCTCCACCTACAATTAAAGTAGCTAAATAAAAATGAATGTAATAAATAAAAACAACGCAGACTTATACTCACTAGCAAACAATATGATACTGAACACTGATAAGAGAGAAATAGTTAACGAACTTCATTCTCAAGCTCGAAAAAAATTTTTACGTCGCAGAGTTATTATGAAGGGAATTGATGATTTGTGGCAAGCTGATTTGGTAGAAATGGGCAATTATTCCTCTAGTAATAAGGGATATAAATATTTGCTGACTGTTATTGATACGTTTTCAAAATATGCATGGGCTAAATCAGTTAAAACAAAGACTGCTTTAGAAGTTACTAAAGCAATGAAAGAAATTTTCAACTTGGGGCGAATACCAAAGAATTTGCAGACTGATGATGGCAAAGAATTTTTTAATAAGGAGTTTGGTGCTTTAATGAAAAAATATTTCATTAATCACTATTCTACATATAGTGTTATGAAAGCATCAATTGTCGAAAGATTTAATAGAACATTGAAAGGTATGATGTGGAAAGAGTTCAGCAACAATGGAACATACAATTGGATTAGTATTTATAATCATTTAATTGAGCGATATAATAAAAAGAAACACGGTACGATTAATATGGCACCTGCTGATGTAAAGAAGAAACATCAAAAACATCTCTTGCATACTGTATACAACCATTTGAAAATATTTAAACCATCAAAGTATAAAGTGGGCGAAAACGTACGGATTAGTAAATATAAACACGTTTTTGAAAAGGGGTATACACCGAATTGGACAACAGAAATATTTAAAATAAGATCTATACAGAATACTTATCCCGTTACATTTTTACTGGAAGACTATCAAGGAAATGAAGTAAAAGGTGCATTTTATAAGGAAGAAATACGACGTACACGTTTTCCAAATACGTATCTAGTTGAAAAAATTTTGAAAACTAAAGGAGATAAGGCATTTGTAAAGTGGCTAGGTTTTCCCAGCCAACACAATTCTTGGATAAGCAAAACTGATATATTGTAATATTAAAATTAAAATAATTGAATTTATTACATAAAAATTAAATAAAAAGGTAATAATAAAATAAAAAAAACCTTTCTCTGCATTTTTATTTCATTTGCACATTGGAATTCACGATGTCCATAACATTGTCATTAAGCGGAAATTCTTCAATTTTGACAGCAAATTATTTTCCACCAATAGAATTAAAAGATGAATATGAATGTTGTCTGATTGATTTTCATTCATACAACTCTATTCCCAATGTAGATTACAACAATAATCTTTTTCACATTGGTGATAAAGTAATTGAAATTCCTATAGGATCGTATGAACTGGAAGATATTGCTGACTATTTGATTGCGCAATACAAAGCAAAAGAAAAAAATAATAATAAATCAATTTTGATTGAGGCTAATAACAATACTTTGGAAATTGAAATCACCTCTTCCCACGATTCTATTTCCTTTGATGAAAAGCGGTCTATTGGAAAATTACTTGGATATAGTGAAGGTGTGTTAAAAGCTGGTATAAAACATTTTTCAAATGAACCCGTAAATATTATGAAAGTTAATGCTATACAAGTGCAATGTAATATTGTAAGAGGAGCATATATGAATAATTCTCCAGCTCATATACTCCATGAATTTGCGTTAAATGTTCCTCCAGGCTATAAATTAGACGTTATACCCCATAACCTGATTTATTTGCCGGTGAACGTAAAAGAAATAACATGTTTAAAAGTTTTTATAGTTGATCAGGAAGGTCGATTAATAAACTTTAGAGGTGAAGAAATAACGCTTAGACTACATTTGAGACCAATAGAAAAATGATAATCTATTATAAAAATCAAAACAAAAAAATTTATACAGACACTCTTGCAAATACTTTCAAAGCTACAAGACCAAAATTAACCAAAGAAAATAAGATATTTTTAAAACTACTTAAACTAAAATTAAAAAATAATAATGAGTGATATCCTAAATGTTACTGAAAAACCATTTTCGGATGAAAACATAATAAAAAAAGATTATCACAGCTATGTTCCTTATGTTCAATCGTTTAAAAATAATGATGAAATTCGAATCACTCTTCAAAATCAAGACTTATATGTGCTCCCCTCTGAGAGCTACCTGTATATAGAGGGAAACATAAAAAACGATAAAGGAGAGACATCTAAAAACACTAGATTAAGAAATAATTGTGCTACCTTTTTATTTGATGAAATTCGTTATGAGATAAATGGTGTTGAGATTGATCGTACTCGATACTTGGGAATGGCTAGTACAATTAAGAGTTATGTTTCTTTGAATGAGTTTGAAAGCAATATGATGCTGAATGCTGGATGGTCTGTTTCTGGGGACTTATCGTTGAATTCATTTAACTTTTATTTACCGCTAAAACTACTACTGGGATTTGCTGAAGATTTCAATAAAATCATATTAAATAGTAAACATGAGCTTATTCTGCTACGGAGTGCAACTGATAAGAATGCATTTTATTCAACTGATGTAAATGAAAGTCTTCAACTAACAATCACAAATATTACATGGAGAATTCCACACGTTCAACTTTCTGATATTAAGAAACTACAAATAATGAAGATAATTAAGGATGGAACATCTTTACCCATAGCGTTTCGTAGTTGGGACTGCTACTTTAATCCTACGTTTTCTGGCAGAAAAAATCATAGTTGGAATGTGAAGTTATCCATGAACAGAGAAAGACCAAGATTTATTATATTAGTAATGGAAAATAACAATAAATACATTCACTCTGATTTGAAAAATGTAAAAGTACACTTAAATTCAGATTCTTATCCATATGATGATTTGAATTTGAAGTTTGAGGATAATCGCTATGCCATTTTATATGACATGTATGCAAAATTTCAACAAAATTTTTATATGAGGGATCCACAACCACTTCTCTCTTGCGATAATTTCAAAAACACCCCCATTGTTGTTATTGATGTAAGCCATCAAAATGAAATGATTAAAACCGGACCTGTTGATGTAAAAATTGAATTTGAGACGGGAAAAGCTGTTCCTGAAAATACAAATGCTTATTGTTTAGTTCTCTACGATCGCTTAGTGAAGTACACACCATTAACTGGAATTGTTCAAAAAGTTATTTAATAATTTTAATATAATATGTATACTTACTTTTTCAATTTATATTATTAAAAAAATAATAAAGAGTATGTTTTTCAAATTTAAAGTCTTTTAATTTATTTTTATTTCATTTTAAATTGTGAAAGCAAATGAATTTTGTGTTATATATCCGTCTCTTTCACACAATTGACTCAATTATAATTCTTTCGTTGACTTTGTTTTCCACCATAAGATATAATCTGTGAAATTTTATTGTAAATCGTTATGGTTTTTGTAATATTTTCTAGTTTGTTAAAAATTTATTATTTAAAAAAATTAAAATACCACAATACTAAATATATACATTGCGCGTTGTCACAGGGGAGGAGGAGTGTATGTGTCTTACAAAACACTTTCTTACTCAAAAAACGAATATCTTCCACATATACATACACATTACACATTTATAAATATACGTTCATTAATAGTATAATAAATATATAAATATGTATATATACTCAAATCACTACTCAACTCATTGAAATATAAAAAAAAAATATATAGATTAAACACATTTTGTCAGTGCATACGCATTAAACAGATACGCCAAGTGTTGTTGATGGTGTTGTTGTTATTCTTGCCATAGGCTTAAGTATCACCACATAGTGTATTAAACAAACTACAGCAAAATATCAATAAGCAAATATCTTATTTTTAGTTTAAGTATACACAAACATTTGTATATTCATACGTATATTAGAAACATACATGCATTAACATACGCTACATTTATCTAAATTTACTCTCATGTGCAACTGAACCGCTTAGTTAGGCAACCTGTTGCACCCTTATCAAATACTTTACGACTTTCTTATTTATCACTCACAATTTACCAAAATTACAAAAAAACTGGTTTTTATACCAAATTCACAAATAACATATACTATTTATTTCTATCAACAAATCTCAGTACTTGAATGAACACGTGCACTAGCTTCTATCCACTTCAGTTACACAAACTGTTACACCTTTCTCAAATATTTTTTTTTTTTATCTTTTTAATAATCTGCACCAACATGATCCCTTCATTATAAATTCTTTACACGTGCACACTTCCACACGAGATTGTTGCTCTCCTCAAAATCTAGAGGTGGAAAATTGAATCTGCTGTTCTTCCCATACAATTAAAATATTAAACATTCAATATTTAAAGAATTTGTATTTTTCCATCTATGCATGCTCATTGAATCTCAAAAACAACCCCTAAATCCAGAGATGGAAAATTAAACCTGTTTCGCTTACCATACATTTACATACCAAATATTTACTATTTTTAGAATATATACTTTTCCATCCATGCATGCTCCCAACTTTGTACTGAAAAGTTGGATTAGAAGCCCCATAAACATACTACTTCCTCACCCTCCTCTTCCAGCATGAATATGAGGATCTCATCCTTAAAGTAACCCAACTGATTGTTGGGTATTGGTTCGTCCTTCTCTTCTTATAAAAATATAGAGTGATTTGAATAAGAACAATAGATTAAGAACATTTTCTCAATGTATACGTATTGAAAAGATACCTTGTTGTTTTCTTGTTGTTGTTGTTGTGTTTATTCTTAACACATAGTAGTGTATTAAATTTTTGTTTTAGTTTAACTGTACACAAACATTTAGTTTAACTATACACAATCATTTAGTTTAACTATACACAAACATTTGTATATATTCATAAGTATACTAGAAACATACAAACGTCGCTACTGCTCTCATGTGCAACTGATCACTTAGTTAGACTCCTTTAGTTAGACAACCTGTTACACCCTTATCAAATACTTTATGGCTTTTCTTAGCAGTCACAAAATATAAGAAAAAAAATCCAAATAAAAGTAATCTTCATACTATCAATACACATGCCTTTGATCATTACATCAAAACAAACTGTAATGCACCACTATAACAATATAAACAATTCTCAGTACTTGAATGCATACGTGCACTAGCATCTCTTGAGATACACCCTTATCAATTACTTTTTGACC